>JARQOD010001110.1:0-109324 GCA_033576555.1 Oophaga sylvatica | reverse complement strand
AAACAGAATTCTTGTGGTTTGAGGGTTGAATAATAAATGACACTCTGAATTAACTTTTAACGTTTTTAAAAAAAAAAAAAAAAATTAAAACAAAAATTTTTGCTGCAGTGCATTTCCCACTTCCAGGCTGATCTACAGTACAAATGTCACAATGCCAAGTTAATTCCGCATGTGTCAACCAGCTAAATCTGCAGGGGGTTGAATACTACTTGTAGGCACTGTATTTATACATGTCATTGTGACATATATATATATACATATATGTATAGTTTATACACTTCTACATAGTAAAATATCCTCTGATTCAATTGCCGGTAAAGCCGGCTTCAGTGAAAAGACAGAAGCACCCGACATGAAATGACACTTGGTGTACATAGGGTTAACCATGTCTTTTCATGTCCTTTGCTATCTGATTTGCACAAACAATTACATGAGTGTAAGTGTGCAAAATTTCACACCTGTAGGGGTTAATTAAAGGTGTAAATTCGTTGTAAAAAAAACGGACTTTTTTGCTACGAATTTACACCTTTAATTAACCCCTACAGGTGTGAAATTTTGCACACTTACACTCATGTAATTGTTTGTGCAAATCAGATAGCAAAGGACATGAAAAGACATGGTTAACCCTATGTACACCAAGTGTCATTTCATGTCGGGTTCTGCATTTTCACAAAAGCCTGCAATTGAATTAGCGGCTATTATACTATGTAGAAGTGTATGAACTATAAATATAAATATATATATATATGTGTCACAAATTCAATGACATGTATATATATATATATATATATATATATATTATATATATATATATATATATATATGAGGTGTAAAATTGTTTAAAAAAAATGCGTGGCTCCGCCCTATTTTCGCAACCAGACAGACAAAGCCAGCGAATGGGGGCAGATAATAATAGCCAGAGAGGGACCATTATTTTTGGCCCCCCCTGGCTACTAACATCTGCCCCCAGACACCCCAGAAAAGACAAATCTATAATTAGATTCGCCCTTTCTGGCACTTTGCCCGTCTATTCCCATTGCCCTGTAGCGGTGGCGAATGTGTTAATATGGGGTTAAAGCCACATTGCAATTGAAAGGTCACTTTAAGCCAGGTTAATAATTGAGAGCTGTCAATTAGACAACTATCAATTATTAATCCTATTGCATGAAATAAAAATAAAACACACACACTTTAATTAAAAATCATTTTAATGAAATAAAGACACATGTTTTTGACCATCTTTTATTTGACTGCAAAAACCATTTCCTGTAATAAAAATAAAATAAAAAAGCAAAATTATTCTTACCTATCCCATGCACAGTCAGGTCCCACGGTGTAATCCTTCAGAAAGGGTTATGTTTACTGCAGGGACCGCAGCTAATGCTGCAGCCTCACAGTAAACCCCCAAAATGAATGAGCTCCTCTCCTGGCTGACAGGAGAGGAAGTGGAAAGCTTAATTGATTGCTTTCCACTTTCACTTCAGGTCAGCCAGGGACACAATCAGTGACGTCAGAGGGAACTGATTAACAAAAATAGGGGTTCCCTTCGAATAAAAAATGGCGTCGGGTCCCCCCTATTTTTGTTAACCAGCCAGATGAAGCAGACTGCTGAGGCCTGGATTTTCAGGCTGTTAAGGAGCCAAGATCCATGGACCTTGCCAGCCTGATAATACCAGGCCACAGCAGTCTGCATATCTTGGCTGATTAACAAAAATAGAGGATCCCCTCGAAAAAAATTGGCGTGGGGTCCCCCCTATTTTTGTTAACCAGCCAGATGAAGCAGACCGCTGAGGCCTGGATTTTCAGGCTGTTAAGGAGCCAAGATCCATGGACCTTGCCAGCCTGATAATACCAGGCCACAGCAGTCTGCTTAGCTTGGCTGGTTAACAAAAATAGGGGATCCCCTCGAAAAAAAAACGGCGTAGGGGTCCCCCTATTTTTGTTAACCAGCCAAGTAAAATGCAGACTGCTGCGGCCTGGTATTAAAAGACTGTCAAGGCCCATGGATTTTGGCCCTCAACAGCCTGATAATACCAGGCTACAGCAGCCCCACATTTGGCGCATCAAAAGATGTGCCAATTGTGGCACTTTACCCGGCTCTTCCCACTGCCCTGTAGCGGTGGCAAGTGGGGTAATAAGGGGTTAATGTCACCGTTGATTGCACGGTGACAATAAGCCCGGTTAATAATGGAGAGGTGTCAATAAGACACCGATCCATTATTAATCCCAAAGTTATTAAATGCATAAAAAAAAAGACAAAGCAAGAAAAAAGTATTTTAATGAAATAAAAGAGACAACACAGTTTTCATTTCTTTTATTATACTCTCATTCCTGCAACGCCATCGATCTCCTGTAAAAAAAAGAAAAAAAACAAACCAACAGTATACCACCTGTCCGACGCAGTCCATAGTAACGAGTGTCCCACGACGATCCAGCTCTGCTACATCGCAATGACAGGCAGAGCCTGTCATCTCGACGCAGCACAGCTGATTACCTGCTTCCCCGGCGGTGACGTCATCGGACTGACTGCTTTACGGCCGCGATTACCCAGCAGTCACTGCAGTTATCGCGAGAAACTGCATGTGACCACCGGGGAAAGATGATGGGGGCCCATGAAACAGTCCAGGCCGTGACCGCCGGAGATCTTCTGCCAGGTAAGTGCCGCTGACTCCTGACAGACCCGACCGACGGACACTGACAGTGACAGACCCGACCGACGGACACTGACAGTGACAGTGACAAATCCGATTCCGGTATTCGATATGACGAAAATATCGGTATTCGGAGTCGAAAGGCCGATACAGCTAATATCGGCCGATATCTGATATTTGCAGTATCGTATCGCTCAACACTACTGCTAACACTTTAGTCTGCAGTGTGTATTTTAAAAGTGTGAGATATGAATTAAGCCAGATTTGAACCAAAAGGGAACAGAAGGTAACTGGATACAGTTATTGTAAGCAATGTTTCTGTTTACTTTCACTCTGACCCCTATAATCCTTCACTTTCTGCTAACCCCCCAATCCCTACACCAAAAAAAGAACTGTTCTTCAATCCTTCCTATCCAGCTCACCTCTTCCTCAGATCTGTTTCTCAACATACAATCCTCCGTCTCCAAATATAGACAGCCCCCTCATGCCCTCTCCTGCTCCCACCTGCTAACACTTTCTCTGCTCCTTCTCACTGCTGGTGACATCTCTCCAAATCCTGGTCCTCCTCACCACATCCCCACAGTCATTTCTACCTCCCATCCACGCTCTATCACACATTTCCGTAACCTCTCCAACCTTATACCCATTCGCCCGGCCCCAGTTTCCCCAGTCCTACTAACAGGAGCGCTGTGGAACGTTCGCTCTGTCTGCAATAAACTTTCCTTCATCCATGATCTTTTTATTACTAACAAACTTTCCTTCCTCGCCATCGCTGAAACTTGGCTCACCCCCTCTGACACAGCCTCTCCTGCTGCACTCTCCTATGGTGGATTCCACCTTTCCACCCCCCCCGCCCCAGCAGCAAGCATGGTGGAGAAGTTGGTTTACTCCTGTCAGATAGCTGCTCCTTCACACCAATCCCACTGCCACCCTCTGTTACCCTCCTTCCTTTGAGGTGCACTCTGTGTGCATATACTCCCCCTCCAACCTTCAACTAGCTGTCATTTACTGCCCCTCAGGGCCAGCCACCACCTTCTTTGACCACTTCACCACCTGGCTACTTCATTTCCTTTCCACCGACATCCCCACTATCATCTTGGGCGACTTCAACATCCCCATCGACACTTCCCTCTCAGCTACCACTAAACTTCTATCCCTCACTTCCGCCTTCAGCCTCACTCAGTGGTCTTCTGCAGCCACTTACAAAGATGGCCACACACTAGACCTCATCTTCACCCTCCTCTGCTCCCTATCTAACCTCTCTAACTCACCTCTTCCTCTTTCTGATCACAACCTACTTACATTCTCTTCCCTCTCCTCTTCAGGTCCACAATCCCCACCTCACAAACTTGCACACCCTCGCAGAAACCTTAAACACCTCGATCTACACTCACTGTCTGAATCCCTCCTCCCTCTTACAGACATAAGTTCCCTACACAATGCGGATGCTGCTGCCACTCTATATAACACCACAATAGCTGGAGCTCTGGAATCTGTCGCCCCTCTCACACATACCAAAGCTCACAAAATCAACAGACAGACCTGGCACACCAGCCTGACCAAAGAACTGAGGTGAGCTTCCAGGGCTGCTGAGCGGAGATGGAAAAGATCCCACTCCAATGAGGACTTCATCACATTCAAACAGTTACTAATTACTTTCAAGACCACACTCGCTGCAGCAAAACAAACCTACTTCTCAACTCTCATATCCTCCCTGTCTCACAACCCTAAACAGTTATTCAACACCTTCAATTCTCTCCTCTGCCCCCCAGCACCTCCTCCCTCCCACTCATCTCAGCTGAAGACTTTGCCTCAAGGAGAAGATTGATAACATCAGACACAGTTTTGGTCAACAACCTCAGAGCCCTTCCTCCTAACTGCCCTGCCCTCCTCCTCCAAAACCAACTTTTCCACCATTACAGAAGATCGACTCTCCACCCTACTCTCAAGATCACATCTCACTACCTGTGCACTTGACCCAATCCCATCCCACTTCATCCCAAACCTCACCACAGTCTTCATCCCAACCCTAATCCATCTCTTCAACCTATCACTAACAACTGGTGTTTTCCCCTCAGGCTTTAAACATGCCTCAATCACACCTATCCTCAAAAAGCCCTCTCTAGTAGAGTTGAGCATTCCGATACCGCAAGTATCGGGTATCGGCCGATATTCGCTGTATCGGAATTCCGATACTTAGTTCCGATATTTTCCATATATCGTATACCGGAATCGGAAGTTCCCATAATTCTTTGAGAGGCAATGTGATTTTAGTCAGCCAATGAGGAATCCTAAGAAGTGTGGGCACATCCTGTAATGCTGTGGTCATGTTAACTAATGGCATGGCTGTGATTGGATGCTGAAATGATGTCAGAATGCAGTATAAAAGGCGCCGCCTCCATTTTAGCGTCACTGTGCTGTGAACTCAGTTAGGGACAGAACGCTGCTCTGCTGACTCTGAGGGACAGTTAGAGATTGCGATTTTGTGTACTGTGCTTTAGGCAGGCTAGTTTACCAACCGCTGTGTAAAGCTTCCTTTTGCCTTGCAGTGTTGTTTTAACAGCTCTGTGCAAGGTGTGTGTGTGAGAGTGCAGGTGACGCTGCAGTTTGCTCTGCATCCAACGCTGTTTGTAGGCATCTGCACGTGTCACTCACAGACTCTTTTTTTTTTCTTTAGTGTAATTCTTGCTGCTCCATTCAATAGAAATTATAGTGTGACGCGCTTCCATCCGTATACAATACATTGGTTGCAAACACTATAGAAGTACAGAAAGGAGCCTTTCAGAGATAGTGAACAGTTGTGTGCAGTGTTCACTGTAGTCTGTGAGGTTTTTTTTTTTTGAGTGCAGATCACGCTCCAGTTAGTTCTTCAACCACTGCTGCTTGTACTCTGCTGAGCGTGTCTCACTGCCTTATCCTTGACATTTTTCTCTAATTGGTGCTGCTCCATTCTATTTAAAAAAAAATCAAATCTATTAGTGTGACGTGCTTCCATCCGTATCCAATACATTGGTTGCAAACACTATAGAAGTACACAAAGGAGCCTTTCAGAGATAGTGAACAGTTGTGTGCAGTGTTCACTCTAGTCTGAGTTTTTTTTTTTTGAGTGCAGATCACACTCCAGTTAGTTCTTTAACCACTGCTGCTTGTACTCTGCTGAGCGTGTCTCACTGCCTCATCCTTGACATTTTTCTCTAATTGGTGCTGCTCCATTCTATTTAAAAAAAATGAAATCTATTAGTGTGACGTGCTTCCATCCGTATCCAATACATTGGTTGCAAACACTATGCAAGTACACAAAGGAGCCTTTCAGAGATAGTGAACAGTTGTGTGCAGTGTTCACTCTAGTCTGTGAGGTTTTCTTTTTTGGAGTGCAGATCACGCTCCAGTTAGTTCTTCAACCACTGCTGCTTGTACTCTGCTGAGCGTGTGTCACTGCCTCATCCTTGACATTTTTCTCTAATTGGTGCTGCTCCATTCTATTTAAAAAAAATGAAATCTATTAGTGTGACGTGCTTCCATCCGTATCAAATACATTGGTTGCAAACAATATAGAAGTACACAAACGGGCCTTTCACAGCTACTGAACAGTTGTGTGCAGTATTTACTGTAGTCAGAGGTTTTCATTTTTGGAGTGCAGATCCCGCTCCAGTTAGTTCTTCAACCACTGCTGCTTGTACTCTGCTGAGCGTGTCTCACTGCCTCATCCTTGACATTTTTCTCTAATTGTTGCTGCTACATTCTATTTCAAATAATTCAAATCTATTAGTGTGACGTGCTTCCATCCGTATCCAATACATTGGTTGCAAACAATATAGAAGTACACAAACGGGCCTTTCACAGCTACTGAACAGTTGTGTGCAGTGTTTACTGTAGTCAGAGGTTTTCATTTTTGGAGTGCAGATCCCGCTCCAGTTAGTTCTTCAACCACTGCTGCTTGTACTCTGCTGAGCGTGTCTCACTGCCTCATCCTTGACATTTTTCTCTAATTGTTGCTGCTACATTCTATTTCAAATAATTCAAATCTATTAGTGTGACGTGCTTCCATCCGTATCCAATACATTGGTTGCAAACAATATAGAAGTACACAAACGGGCCTTTTCACAGCTACTGAACAGTTGTGTGCAGTGTTTACTGTAGTCAGAGGTTTTCATTTTTGGAGTGCAGATCCCGCTCCAGTTAGTTCTTCAACCACTGCTGCTTGTTCTCTGCTGAGCGTGTCTCACTGCCTCATCCTTGACATTTTTCTCTAATTGTTGCTGCTACATTCTATTTCAAATAATTCAAATCTATTAGTGTGACGTGCTTCCATCCGTATCCAATACATTGGTTGCAAACAATATAGAAGTACACAAACGGGCCTTTCACAGCTACTGAACAGTTGTGTGCAGTGTTTACTGTAGTCAGAGGTATTCATTTATGGAGTGCAGATCCCGCTCCAGTTAGTTCTTCAACTACTGCTGCTTGTACTCTGCTGAGCGTGTCTCACTGCCTCATCCTTGACATTTTTCTCTAATTGTTGCTGCTACATTCTATTTCAAATAACTCAAATCTATTAGTGTGATGCGCTTCCATCCGTATATAATACATTGGTTGCAAACAGCCTTTTTGTTAAGGTACAGTATTATATCGACATTGTACAGGTGTCGCTATTCAGTCTGATAACTAGATATCATTCACCTTTTCTATCAGTTGTCGTTGTTTCAGCAAAACTTGCAGGTATATATTTAGCTATTGTGACTATGCACTATTGACTTTAACAAGGCAATGCATGAGTTTTGTTACCGATTCTCATTTTTACATGATGGACCTTTATGATATGGGTTGTTAAATTTGTAATTAAATATGTATTTTTGAAATGACACAAATATAAGTAATGTTGAAGAGGACTAGTCCTACATCCATTGTTTGCACAATATTACAGGTGTACATCACGTCCCTTAATCAACAATGGATTATTAAATTTACTTGTATGCTTTTATTTAAAAGCCAAGAACACTGAAACCTTCGCACTGCAGCTGTTGTCAAAGTTCAACCCACATTATGCACTTCCAACATTGCAGCATTTGAGGCATGATGTGAGTTGGATTTGTCTAAGTTATGGAGTGACAAGGTTCACCATCACTACCCTATAGCATAAGTAGGCTTTTGTGTTAGCATTTGTGTTCGACATGTGGATATCTGCAGTAATATGTCACAATTATTTTGTTACAGATTTGTGACAAAGACTAATAATTTTATGGTTTTAAAGGTGACGTTTCACTTGTTTACAGCTTAGAAATAAGGGTGTAGCCTCTTATCTATGTGTAGCAGTAGCCACTTTAACATGTCATGTCAGTAATTTTTGCCGGACACACAGCAGGGGAACAGCAGGCGTTACTGAACCCCACAAACACATCAGCGATTGTTTTGATCTGTGCATCCAACACTTCTGAGCAGCAACTGGCAATGTTGTAGCCCAGGCAGTAGAGTTCAGGTGGTAGAAAGATGAACATAACAGGAGACATGGATAACGTTGCCAACCAGTTATTTAATCTGAAACCGGACAGGCAAATTCATGCGAGATCCATGCCTTGTTCATTTTCAGAAAAGTAAGCCGGTCTACATTATCGGAGGATAGTCGCATGCTACCGTCTGTTAGTACACCACCTGCAGCACTAAAGAAGCGCTCTGATAATACACTGGCAGCAGGGCAAGCCAGCACCTCCAATGCATACTGGCTAAGCTCTGGCCATGTATCCAGCTTAGAGACCCAAAACTTGAATGGGGAAGAGCCATCTGGGAGTACACTGAGAGGCCAAGACATGTAGTCTGTCACCATCTTACGGAAACTTTGCCTCCTGCTGACTGGAGCCGTCTCGGATGGTGTAGACATTGGTGGCGCTGCCACAAAACTTCGCCACATTTGGAACATACTGGTCTTGCTGTTGTGAATGTGCTAGAAATGAATTCTGAGCAGAAGCTCCCTCTGGTGGTTACAAACAGTACTGAACTATCCAATGAAGATTGTGAAGATTGGAGATCAGGTGTTACTGACTGGTGTTATATAAGGGAGGTTCCCTCCCATCAGGGTTGACGGTGATCAATTGTTCTGGTCTCATCTTTGATTCCTGTACACTTTGTAGCTTGCTGTTTCGTGCCTGCATCTTTTTCTAACAGATAAGACATTTTTTCTTTTAGTTTTTTGTGGTTTTTTTTGGCATTTTGTCCTGCACTTCTGTGGGGGTCTGCCAGGTCCCTTGGGGGGCTTGTGCTCCTCTCAGTTTAGTTCAGCCACTGTTGTTTGTTCATTTTCCTTTTCCACTTTTTTATGTGGCTGCTGTTTAGTTTTTGTTACACCAGAGAACTAATCTAGGTGCTAGAGGTCGTTTGATCTCAGGTGTTTTTGTAATTAGTAGAGTTGGTACTTTTCAGGGTTTTTTGTGATTGCATAAAGTGCCCTTCCTATCCTTTTCTATTTATGAAGTTTGAGCCCCAACGTTTGCTCATACTATTTTCAGTCTGTGTCAGTATTTCTTCTTGTCTAACCGCCATTACATGTTTGGGGGCTTTCTATGTTCTTTGTGGATCTGCTCCGGGGCAGATAGCTTTCCTCTTTCTATCTTTAGGTGTAGTTAGCTTCTCAGGCTGTGACGAGGCGTCTAGGACCAACGTAGGTACGCTCCACGGCTGCCTTTAGTTGTGGTGGTTAGTCAGGGTACTGCAATCCCATAGATTCCAACCTCTCTGATGTATTGCCTTTTTTGCCTGCTCTCCTCAGCTACCAAATCATAACATCTTGCCCTGTGCAGAGGCGCTGCTTGTGCTCCCTCTTGTTGCAGAGCTGTCTCCACTGCCTCGAGCTGCTTTGTAAAGCAGTATAACCAAATACAGCCGCATTGGTAGAATATATGTGGGTCACACCACACATGTGTGTGACCAGAAATCACCACTCATAATAGCATAATGACATAAAGGAGAAAATAGGAGTCACTGGTGAAAAGGATTTTTTAGCAAAAAATAGTAAATATTTATTTATATAAATCGTATAAAAAGTAACACAAGATCATATGAAAAAGACATAAGAAACACATACATAGGACGGATGCATATGCAGGGGGAATGCGTTCCTGTTAATATCAAGTGACATTAATAACAGTGGCAGTGGAATAAACAAATGGTAGCCCCAAACAGGGAGTCATATGGAGCACCTCCCGCAGTGGGAAAAAGAAATGCGGTGCTGTAGCTACCTACATGTTAACCACAAAGTGCCTGAACATGCTTCAAAAAAAAAAAAAAAAAATCACAAACATTGGTATATATTCAGGTCAGCAATAGACTGTGCAGCGCCGATCCGAAGGATCAGAAATGGTCCTCGCTGCGCCAATGTCCCTTACGTGTTCCCTAATACGTATTCTCAATTCCCTGGTGGTGAGGCCAACATATATCCTCGGACAGCCGCACGTAGCATAGTATATTACATTTGAACTCCCGCAGGATATACGCTGGCGAATATCAAAAGTTTTATCACCACCAGAGGAAGAGAAATTCGTGGAACGCAGGGCATTGGCACAAGCGAGGCAATGGCCACACGGAACAAAGCCCGCGGTAGGACCACGAGTACCAAAGACATTTTTGGAAGGTGGAAGGTAGTGACTCCGAACAAGCATATCGCGTAGATTTTTTGACCGTCTGGATGTCATGGATGGGTAATCGCCCAGCGAGCGCAGCAGAGCGGGCTCGGTTTTTAAAACATCCCAATGTTTAACTAGGATCTGTCTAATACCAGACCATTCATGGTTGAAAGTGGTGATAAATCTTATTGGTCCCTCTTCACACCCCTGACTGTCCACATGAACGGTATTAAGGAGGCAGCCACGTGGAGTCCTCCTTGCACGATCATATCCTTTTTTAATACACCTATTGCTGTACCCACGCGCCCTAAAGCGCTTTCTAAGGTCCTTGGCTTGTGCCTCAAAATCATCATTGGTAGAGCAATGCTTTCATACGAGAGGAAATGAAAACCGGACGCCCTAAAGGTAGCAGTTGGAGAACTGACTTTTTGCGTAATTAATGCATTCACAGAGGTGGGCTTCTAAAACGTCCGTCCTAGAAGCGCGGCTAGGTCCACCTCCAAGCAGTCCAAGGATCACCTCGTACGGCTATACTTTAGGTCAGAGGAATGTAAAAGAGTCTATTCAGCTCCACCATGAAAATCCAGCATCTGCACCATCGTCACAAAACATCAGAATATCATCAATGATCTAAACCAGTACAGCCATGGAGGGTCTGCGCAGCCCGCATACCAAACAAAGATCTCTACAGAATCCCAGAAAAGATTGGCGTAAGCGGCGCAGCCAAAGATGCGCCATGGACATTACCCGCTCTGCAAGTAGAAAATATCTTTGAGACGAAAAAGTTGTGTGGTCGACTGTGGAGCAGCTCGAGGATTAGCTCTACTAATGGTGGTCCAGGTTGGAGGACTTAGAAGTAATAACGGCATCCAAGCATGGGTATTGATCAATGCAGTGTTAAGGACTCAACGTAGGCTGCCCAAAATAAGTAAGGTCATCAACAAGGATGCCGTCGACCCGTGCGGACGTCCTTAGTGTCACGATGAAAGAGCAGTGTCTCCACAATTGGTTAAGGTAATCCAAAATATTTAACACAATTACATTGGACAAATGCTGACACTATAGGTCGTCCTGGTGGTCAAGTGACATCCTAGTGAATTTTTGGAAGTAGATAAAAAGTGGGTTTTAGGATTTTTTACAAAAGGCCCTCGTAGATTTTTTTAAGGATGAATATTAAGAATTTCATTATGCTCCTATAGGATGTCCTGGATTCCAACGAGAAGAGGAAAGAGGAACTCATGTCAGCCTGGTATACGTATGGATCCCTTATTGACTGAAAACTTGTCGTTCATAATTATTGCAAGGCTTTAATCACGAATATTCCCCCTTGTAAAGCAGGTTTAAAGACAACATCAGGAAGAGATTGTAATTGTAACAAAGCCTGACGCTGTTTATAAGTCAAGTTGTCAAATCTACGTCTAGTAGATAATTGTCTTAGGTCTTCTGTCACCAGTTTCGTAAATACATCAATAGCTGGACATAGTGACAAGGGGGGGAATTTCGTTGACCTGGGTAACAATGATGTAGGGAACCTACTTGTTGTAGAGGCTGACTGTTCCTCAAGTAATTCCTCAAGATTGCGTAAAGCCTCCCTCTCGTTGTCACTCCAGGGCTCCGACGCTTGACCCCGGCTATGTAATTTCTTTAATAGCAGCTTTCGAGAGAATAAATGAAGGTCTTTCAAAACTGTAAAAAAATCAAAAGAATTAGTTGGGGAAAAAGTCAAACCCCTACTTAGAACCTCTAATTGTGTGGCAGACAGGACATGGTGTGATAGATTCACTACCTGTAATCCGCTCTGTGACCGGGCTGGGCGGATTCCCCTCCATTATTTCTAGTTTTAGTTGTCTGACGTGTCACCATCTTTTTCCCACCAGCTGGTACACCACCTAGATCATTAGTATGGGATTTTTTTGGGTAAGGTCTTCGTTCATAGATTGATTAGAGCGTGCTGAGGTTGATCTAGATCTTGAATACGATGAATTCCTGTATCTAGGACGTGATCTATCAGTGGGATTACGCCACCTGTAAACTCTGGAAAGTAATTTGTCCTGAGTATCTCTTTAAACTTCTTAGATTTAGTAGATTGAATTTCAAGGGCCCATTTTTGTAGGTCCGCATCTATAGAGTCATTGAATTTTTTTAAATTTTCACTAGACATTTCACGTCGTAGTGTGACCTGCACTGCATCAATCTCTGATTCAAGTGTTCCCAATGTATTCTGATTCATTTCTTTTAATAATTTCATAAAACCAGTGGAGCAGGTATTAGTTAGCTCCTCCCAGCGATTTTTAATGGAATCATCCTGAATAGGGAATGATGGGAACACCTGAATTCGAAGGCCTCTAGGTATTAGGTTGCTTTGAATATATTTGTCTAGGAACTCGTGGTTCCACCAGACCTTGGTCTGTTTTTTTAGGAGATCTTTGAAAAGAAAAATAGCCTCTTGCAGTTCCTTCTGAGACCCCTCATTGGATCCCTCTGCACCATCCTGGAGTGTTTCGTGAATCTGAGCTCGCCATGTGGCATCTCTTGCTCGGAAGTCCTTTGTGCATTATATCACTATCCCCTTGAAAAAGTGGCATGCTAGCCACGAAACGTGCGTTGGGGTGACATCTGTGAGGGGGTGACTGCATTCCTGTGTTACTTTTGTATTGGTGAGCATGGTTTTTGCTGAATTAGGCAGCGCTGCACAGTCTATTGCTGACCTGAATATATACCAATGTTTGTGATTTTTTTTTTTTTTTTTGAAGCACGTTCAGGCACTTTGTGGTTAACATGTAGGTAGCTACAGCACCGCATTTCTTCTTCCCACTGCGGGAGGTGCTCCATATGACTCCCTGTTTGGGGCTACCATTTGTTTATTCCACTGCCACTGTTATTAATGTCACTTGATATTAACAGGAACGCATTCCCCCTGCATATGCATCCGTCCTATGTATGTGTTTCTTATGTCTTTTTCATATGATCTTGTGTTACTTTTTATACGATTTATATAAATAAATATTTACTATTTTTTGCTAAAAAATCCTTTTTCACCAGTGACTCCTATTTTCTCCTTTATGTCATTTTGTAAAGCAGTAGCAGCAGTGCTCTCGGCTGGAATGGAGAACATTATGGATTGCACCAGTGTGTCTTGGTACTCCCGCATTTTACGCTCCCGGTTCAACGGTGTGATGAGGCTTTGTAAGTTGTCCCGGTAGCGAGGGTCTAGGAGGGTGGACACACAATAATCAGACGTGGTGAGAATGTGGGCGATGCGGCGGTCGTTTCTCAGGCACTGCAGCATGAAATCAACCATGTGCTGCAGACTCCCAACTGGCCAAGAAACGCTGTCCCCTGCAAGAGGCGTCATCTCTGCCTCCTCTGCATCACCCCACCCTCGCTCTACATACTGACTAGAGCATTGTCTACCTCCCTCTGGAGCGATGTCTTCCTCCTCCATTGACTCCTCCTCATCCTCCTCACAAAGTGAGCCCTGCCCAGCCCTTTGTGAGGAACCACGTTGCGCTGACTGTCCAGAAGGTGACGGAATTTGTGACTCCTCATCCTCCACCTCTTCCTAAACTCCTTAGTGCTTGCATTGTTTTTTGAAGCAGGCAGATAAGGGGGACAGTCAGGCTGACTAGTGCATCATCTGCACTCGCCATCCGCGTTGACTCATCAAAAGTCACGCAAAACGTGGCAGATGTCCTTCATAGAGTCCTTCGCCAGGCCTTACACTGGCTGCCCATTCATTATAGTATCCAATTCAAAGTACTGGTTGTCACCCACAAAGCTATCCACAGTGCAGCACCCCCCTACATCTCCTCCCTCATTTCTATCTATCGGCCTAACCGACTGCTGCGCTCTACAAACGACCTTCAACTAACCTCTGCACTAATCCGTACCTCCCACTCCCGACTACAAGACTTCTCCCGTGCTGCGCCAATCCTCTGGAATGCTCTACCCCAAGAAATTAGGACTATCCGCAATTAGCATGGTTTCAGGCGCTCCCTCAAAGCACATTTGTTCAGAGCGATCTATCACATTCACTAATCAAAGTCATTCTATGTGTAAGTCTGTGTGTGTAGCCCATTCACTATCTCCATCCATCCATCACTCCCTCAAAATAGCTGGACCATCATTGTAAATACACCATTGTATATAAACACCTGTACTTTGTATCTCCCCCACCTCATTGTAGATTGTAAGCTGTCACGAGCAGGGGCGGCTGATTTTGCTTTAATTATTGTTAACGTCGTTACTTATGACTTGTGTTCTGAAACTGTTAAACTGTAAAGCGCTGCGGAATATGTTGGCGCTATATAAATAAAGATTATTATTATTATAGAGGCCCAGTCAGTAGTGGTGAAGTGTGAACGGCGCAAATTGCGAGTTGATTGCGCCTGATGCAGCTGATACTCCATTACTGTTGGCTGCTGCTCACACAACCGCTCCAACATATGTAACGTGGAATTCCACCTGGTGGGTACGTCACATATGATGCGATGTTCAGGAAGGCGAAATCTGCGTTGCAGAGCTGCAATCAGCGATCTGGCCATGCTGGAACGTCGCAAGTGAGCGCACTCTAGGCGGACCTTGTGCAGCAGTGCATCAAGATCCGGATAGTCCCTCCAAAAACTCTGCACGACCAAGTTGAGCACATGTGACAGACATGGTATGTGAGTGAGGTTGCCAAGGCCCAGAGCTGCCACCAGATTTCGGCCATTGTCACACACTACCAAGCCTCGCTGGAGATTCGCTGCCAAAAAGCACACGTCGCTCTCCTGCTTGATGGCATTCCAGAGCTCCTGCGCTGTGTGGCTTCGATTCCCCATGGAAATTAATTTCAGGACGGCCTGTTGACGTTTGGACACGGCTGTGCTCATATCGGTCGCAACAGGTAAACGTTCACGGGTCCATGTGGAGGTAACCGTGACGGCTCCTGCAGCGATGATTCTGAGGAACTGGAGTAGGAGGAGGAGTCAATGTGTACAGACTTGATTCCTGCAATCCTTGGAGTTGGCAGAACACGTACAGCGCCACTCGCAAGATCAGTACCCGGCTCCACAACATTGACCCAATGGGCAGTGAGGGAAAGGTATCGTCCCTGGCCATGGGTGTTAGAACCCTCTTGTTAGGTTTTGTTTCAGTTTGCTGGTCACATGACCTTTTTTCCCTATTTAGTCTGGCTCCGCCCTTCTGGCTTTGCTTGACTTCATTGTATTATCTACTGTTAAGCTAGCACGGGTGCTTAGGTGCCTTAATCTGTCAGTTTTGCTTGATGTTAGGATCTCAAAGTATTTTGTTTTCTGTTTAATTATCCCTGCTACAATTTCTGTTAGGAGGTGTCCACCTTTTCTCCCAGTCCCTAGATCTTGTAGGGATTCCTCCCTCGCAACTATAGGTCTTCGTTCAGACTAGCTGAGGACTTTAGCGGGTCTGGTCGCAGGATCAGGTTCCCCGTTACATCGTAGGGATTCAGCTTAGTTCTATTGTAGGGACAGAATTCCCACCTTTCCTTAGTGGTTGTAGCAGATCATAACAATGGGTACTGGTCCACGCATCGGTGGTCAGGTGGACCTTGCTACTGAGGGCGTTTAGTAGCGCATGTTTAATTTTTCCCTCAACATGCTTTTGCAGACCAGGGACAGCTTGCCTGCTGAAATGAAATCGGCTTGGCACATTGTATTGTGGGACTGACAATGATATTAAGTTACGGAAACTGTCTGTCTCCACCAGCCTGAATGACAGCATTTCAAGGGACAGGAGTTTTGCAATGCCAGCATTCAGAGCCTGTGCTCGTGGATGGTTTGCCGAGTATGGCCGTCTTTTATCCCATGCCTGTGCTACCGATGGCTGTTTTGTGGCCTGGGAGTGTGAGGATGACAGGGAACTTGCTGCTGTGTGTGGAATAACACTTTGTCTCTGGACAACAGTGACCGAGGTTCTTCCATGGCGATCCTGTGAGGAAGCAGAACCAGCTGTGTCTTTGTAACTCAACTACGTGCTTTGTCCGCACATGTTTCCACATATTAGTGGTATTGAGGTTACTGACACTTTTACCTATTTTTAATTTTTGATTACACAGCTTGCATTTGACATAGCAAATATCATCTGCAAGTGTGTCAAAAAAGGACCACGCAGTGCAAGTCCTGGGAGCGCACGTTTTGACTTTTGGAAGACAACTGCTCCGAACAGGTGCCAAACTGGAGGCTACAGGCAACCGAGTCTGCAGCCTAACTCTCCCTCCTGTTTGTACCGTTGGGGCAATGTCTTCCTCTATCTTCCTTCTATCACTAACCACTTCTCTAGGCCTCTCACAGCTTTCAACCAAAGTACTGGTTCTCAGCCACAAAGCTATCCACAGTGCAGCACCCCCCTACATCTCCTCCCTCATTTCTATCTATCGGCCTAACCGACTGCTGCGCTCTGCAAACGACTTTCGACTAACCTCTGCACTAATCCGTACCTCCCACTCCCGACTCCAAGACTTCTCCCGCGCTGTGCCAATCCTCTGGAATGCTGTACCCCAAGAAATTAGGATTATCCACAATTTGCATGGTTTCAGGCGCTCCCTCAAAACACATTTGTTCAGATCGGCCTATCACATTCACTAATCAAAGTCATTCTATGTATTCTGTGTAAGTGTGTGTGTGTGTGTGTGTCTAGCCCATTCACTATCTCCATCCCTCACTCCCTTAAGATGGCTGGACCATCATTGTAAATGCACCATTGTATATAAACACCTATACTTTGTATCTCCCCCACCTCATTGTAGATTGTAAGCTCTCACGAGCAGGGGCGACTTATTTTGCTTAAATTATTGTATTGTTAACGTTGTTACTTATGACTTGTGTTCTGAAACTGCTAAACTGTAAAGCGCTGCGGAATATGATGGCGCTATATAAATTAATATTATTATTATTAGTATTCCTCTGAGCTGCTCCCACCACCTTCCTGTTCCTCACGCCATGTTGGGTCTTGGACGTCATCATCTCCACTACACTCTTCCAACACCTGCTGCTGTTGGGTGGTCTGGCCAGCACCATGCTCAACAGAAACTGGCACCTGAGTCTTATCATCATCAGATGCGTTCTGCGGTGTGCTGACCATCGGCACTGTCTCACCCGCCTCTTCAGATTCAGAGAGACACAGCTGTTGCGCATCACTGCATACTCCCTCTTCTTCACATTCCAGAATGCTGCTTGGCTGGGCCCCTGTTTGCAAGCCAACAGATTCTGAGAACAGAAGCAGACACTCAGCTGGCTCCTGTACAGAACTCTCTGACTGCCTGGGCAATTTGGCAGGCGGTGAAGAGACAGATGGTTGCTCAACAGTGCTGTGGTCCTGAGAGGAGGTGGAAGCAATTGAAGTCGATGCATTGGCTGACATCCAACCAACAACGGCTTCATTTTGTTCTTCCCGCAGCAGGGGGGTACGCCGACCTCCTACAAAAGTGCGCATAAAGGAACGCTCACGGGGAAAACTGGTGGATGCTGTGTCACTGGGGGCGGCAGCAGCCACAGAATCCCAACGTCCTCTCCCTGCTGAAACTCCACGGCCACGACCACGTGCCTTACTCCCTGCCTTCTTCATCTTGGTAGATTGATAAAGAAAGTCTGAAAAGTTATAAGGCCTAAGTGTGGTTATTCCGCAGAGACTGCAGTGAACACTGCACACAACTGTTCACTACCCAACGCGTCACAGCAGGAAGGCAGTCTGTGCGTCCAAACAAAGGCGCAAGCATACATGCACGTACCCTGTTTATGAAGCTATATAAAAAAAATTATGTAGTAGTGACGCACACTTTATTGAGGTACAGTATTACATGGCCATTCACCATCTGTGGCTATGCAGTCTCATCTATATATACCTTATCTATCCGTTGTCATGCTTGCAAGTCCACAGTCAGGCATAAATAGCAATTTGCACTATGCACTTTTTAAAGGTTATGTTTGTTAATAAAAATGATTATTGGCACATATTATGAGTATTACATGATGGAAATTGTCTAATTTTGTATAAACTGTTTAGTGACATTATTCAGCAAATGTAACATTTTATTAATGTCACAGATAACTTGTAATGCTGATGATGTTTTGAAGTCAGACATTCATTGTCTATACAATAAAAATGGTGTACATACTGTTACTTATCCATCATTAATGGATTCAGATATGTACTTGTATGCTTTTATGTACAACCGTATAGCAGATTCCTTAACTAATTTATTTTGTGGTTTGCATTGCTGTTAAACATGTTAATGTATGCGTTTATGTTTGTCAATTCTTTATTTATCTCGATATTTTTTTTAACTGAAATCATCATCTTATGGTAGTAAAGGTTATCTTTCTCTTGTTTGGAGTATAGACATTTAAAATTGACACGTAACAAGGAAAATACTTGATCTACTATTTAAACATCCTCCTTGACCCTGGGCTCCAACACCGCCAGTTGTTGCCTAGAGTGCTGTTAGCACAGTCAACACTTGCTCCTGTGTTACTGGGGTTCAGTAACACCAGCTGTTCCCCTGCTGTGTGTACGTCAAAAAGTCCTGCTGCCTCCACCCTGTCCTCCTCTCATCCCTGGGCTCCAACACCGCCAGTTGTTGCCTGGAAGTGCTGTTAGCACAGTCAACACTTGCTCCTGTGTTACTGGGGTTCAGTAATGTCAGCTGTTCCCCTGCTGTGTGTACGGCAAAAAGTCCTGCTGCCTCCACCCTGTTCTCTTCTCATCCCTGGGCTCCAACACCGCCAGTTGTTGCTCGGAAGTACTTGGCACGGGTACTGACTCTGCCCAGCCTGGTTACAGCACGACAGCTGTTTCCTGGCAGTGTCAACGTCAATTAGCCTCCAATAAGTTGTCCTGATGTGTTGCATTCTGGTTAGCCGACTATATGGTGCCTGCAGTTTTGGTCATTCCTATGTGTGCTGTGGGATATGTAAATAAAGGCTGTTTCCGTTGTGACAATAGGACAAGCACCCACTGTAGGACTGTGTGATTCGGTAATGCGGACGGCTTGCGCTGCAACTTACATTTTCTGGGTGCCTTATGTCCCTGGGGTTCCATCGTCAACTTTTTCCAGTGCCTTTGGCCTAGGCCCATCTCGGTATCCAGTTCCGCAACGTCTGTGGCCCTTGGTAGTGCTTTGGAGCACAGGTACCTCCTCTTAGTAACCGAGTTCCCAGTAACGTCAGCTGGTCCTCGGTTGTGCCATGGCTCTTTCCTTTGTGCCCTCTGGTTCCAGCAAGTCAGCTGGTCCTCGTTATTGCATTGGCTCTTGTACCTTCTGCTGCCCTCTGGGTTCCAGCACAGTCAGCTGGTCCTCGTTACTTGCATTGGCTTACCTTCTGCTACCCGTCCGGGTTCCAGTACCGTCAACTGGTTCTCCTAGTGCCTTTGGCCTAGGTGCCTCCATCTCGGTATCCGAGTTCCAGCAACGTCTGCTGGTCCTTGGTAGTGCTTTGGAGCACAGGTACCTCCTGCTTAGTAACCGTGTCCCAGTAACGTCAGCTGGTCCTCGGTTGTGCCATTGGCTCTTTTCCTTTTGCTGCCCCTCCGGGTTCCAGTAACGTCAGCTGGTTCTCGGAAGTTAGTCAGCCTTCTTGTACCTTCAGCTACATTTACAAATTGAAGATTTTTTAAACGTTTTTTTGGGTAATCACTCTGGATCTCCAACAATGAAGACGACGACCCTGATGACCACCCCGAAGAAGATGACGACCACAAGGACGACGAGCATCAAGCCAACCAGCCTGAACACCATCACAAAGAAGAAATAAAAGATTACCCAGAAGAAGATCACCAACAGGACAAAGAAAGTTAAGACAAACTACAAGATACAGAAAAAGAGACAGAAGAACAATAAGCAGAAGATCAAAAAGCAGAAGAACATGAAGTATAAGACCAAAATGAAGAGCAAAATATATGCTCTAAATTATAAGCAGAAGAAGACTAAGCAGTGTATGGGGGTGAGTCCGTTCCTCCTCGTGGTGCCCCTGGAAAATGCCTGCTGCTGCAGGCTAAACTGAACACGGACAAATACTGTTGTAATTTAAATCTTTTGTGACAGCAAGAACGGAAGGATGAACAATTCATACTTTTACAGATTACAAGTACAGGAATCTCTGTCACAAATAAGAATATGATGAAGAAGATGAAGATGAAGTAGAATATGAAGAAGAATAATAGTTTAATAAGAACAATATGAGTAATGTTAACAAAAAGATGAATAGCAAGAAGTTTAAGAAGAAGATAAAGAAGGTGAAGATGAAGAATAATTTGATGAAAAAGATGATGCTGCTGAAGATTATGAAGGAGAAAGTGTGTCAAAAGTTAAAAAGGTGAAGAGCATGGAAGTTGTGAAATATACATATTTGCCAAAATATAAAAAAGGTTAACAACATTGTCAATTTCTTCGTCAATCCGAACATCTTTAAAAAAAAAAATATTAATGCTATTCCATTTGATTGGGTTAAACATCTATGCCTTTAATGTCTCCTCAACCTCCCCCAATACATTCTACATTACTCTTTGTTGTTTTCCTTCATGTACAATTAACCAACAAGGCAAGAATGGGTTTTTTTTAATTCCGATATTTTGTTCCCATAGACTTACATTGGATTTCCGGTATCGGTATCGGGTTTCGCCGATATTTTTTGGGTATCGGCGATACCATTCTGATTCCGATACTTTTGGATATCGGAAAGTATCGCTCAACTCTACTCTCTAGTCTTGACCCATCCTCTGTATCTAGCTATTGCCCTATATCACTTCTCCCCTATGCCTCAAAACTACTGGAACAACAAGTCCATCTTGAACTGTCCTCCCACCTCTCATCTTGCTCCCTCCTCGACCACCTACAATCTAGCTTCCGGCCACACCACTCCACTGAAACTACCCTAAGTAAGGTCACCAATAACCTATTATCTGCCAAGGCCAAGCGACACTACTCAGTCCTCCTCCTCCTGGACCTGTCCTCTGCCTTTGACACAGTGGACCATTCCCTATTACTACAGACCCTCTCATCTCTTGGTATCACAGGCTTGGCCCTATCTTGGATCGCGTCATACCTAACAGACCAGACATTCAGTGTCTCCCACTTACACACGACCTCCTCACCGCACCCTCTATCTGTCGGAGTCCCTCAAGGTTCAGTCCTAGGGCCCCTGCTCTTCTCCATCTACATCTTCGGCCTCGGACAGCTCATAGAATCTCACGGCTTTGAATATTACCTCTATGCTGATGACACACAGATCTACATCTCTGGACCAGATATCACCTCCCTACTAAACAGAATCCCTCAATGTCTGTCCGCTATTTCATCCTTTTTCTCCGCTAGATTCCTAAAACTTAATATGGACAAAACAGAATTCATCATCTTTCCCCCATCTCACACAACCCCTTTCAATGGACCTATCAATTAATGTAAACGACTTCCCACTCTCTCCAGTCCCACAAGCTCGCTGCCTCGGGGTTATCCTTGACATGGATCTCTCTTTTAAACCACATATCCAAGCCCTCTCCACCTCCTGCCGACTTCAACTCAAAAATATCTCACGGATCCATACATTCCTCAACCAAGAATCTGCAAAAACCCTATTCCATGCCTTCATCATCTCCCGCCTTGACTACTGCAACCTCCTGCTCTGTGGCCTCCCCTCTAACACTCTCGCACCCCTCCAATCTAATCTAAACTCTGCTGCCCAACAAATTCATCTGTCCCCCCGCTATTCCCCGGCCTCTCCCCTCTGTCAATCACTGCACTGGCTCCCCATTACACAAAGACTCCAGTTCAAAACTCTACTCATGACATACAAAGCCATCCACAACCTGTGTCCTCCAAACATCTGTGACCTCGTCTCCCGGTACCTACCTGCACGCAACCTCCGATCCTCACAGGATCTCTCCTCTCCTCCCCTCTTATATCCTCTTCCCACAATCGCATACAAGATTTCTCCCGCACATCCCCCCTACTCTGGAACTCTCTACCACAACATATCAGACTCTCGCCTACCATGAAAACCTTCAAAAAGAACCTGAAGACCTACTTCTTCCGACAAGCCTACAACCTGCAGTAACCACCGATCAGCCAAACCGCTGCACGACCAGCTCTACCCTCACCTACTGTATCCTCACCCATCCCTTGTAGATTGTGAGCCCTCGTGGGCAGGGTCCTCTCTCCTACTGTACCAGTCGTAACTTGTATTGTCTAAGATTACTGTACTTGTATTTATTATGTATACCCCACCTCACATGTAAAGCACCATGGAATAAATGGCGCTATAATAATAAATAATAATAATAATGCAAGGCTCTGCTCCCACCCTTGTATACATGGCTCCGCTCCCACCCTTGTATACAAGGCTCCGCTCCCTCCCTTGTATACAAGGCTCCGCTCCCACCCTTGTTTACAAGGCTCCGCTCCCACCCTTGTGTGCAAGGCTCTGCTCCCTCCCTTGTATGCATGGCTCCGCTCCCACCCTTGTATGCATGGCTCCGCTCCCTCTGTTGTATACATGGCTCTGCTCCCACCCTTGTATGCAAGGCTTAACTCCCACCCTTGTATACAAAACTCTGCTCCCACCCTTGTATACAAAACTCTGCTCCCACCCTTGTATACAAGGCTCTGCTCGCTCCCTTGCATGGCTGGGCTCCCCCGTCCTTCTCCCCATCATACTTACCCTCCTAGCTCCGTCGCTGCTTGTCCCTGCATCCCTGTCGGCCACGACAGCTTCCTCCTGTGCAGTGCGGTGAGTAGTACCGCTCATTAAGGTCATGAATATGGATGCCACGCCCATGGGAGTGGAGTCGCGTCCATATTCATGACCTTAATGAGCGGTACTATGTCACCGCTCAGCACTGGATGAAGCCGCCTCGGCCAACATGGATGCAGCGACGGAAGGTGAGTATCGATGTCTAATGAAGCCAGCGGCTGTAGCTGTCACTACAGTGCTACAGCCGCCGGCTCCATGTGTGTCCAGCGTTCTGTGCCGTGGCTCCGTGGCCCGGCAACAGAACAGCAATGGCCCGGTCCTGAGCCGTGGACCGGCGGTTGGGGACCCCTGATCTAGAGCTTCCCTGAGAACAGGAGGGTCTCAGCATGAATGAGCCAACTGATAAAACCTCTATGTGTCATCTCATCAACCAGGATCTAAATATTTTAAGAATATTTTCCTGGTCTTTGTTAGGCTCATTAATAGCAGCTCAGAGTCATTCCTTTCCATGAGCCACCAGAAGATTGTCATGACCATGATCCACTCCTTCTGGCCATCCTCCTGTAACAACTACTTACTGCAGAACTGTCCATCTGTCTTATTAAGGTGTTAGTACATTATAGAGGGATTCCCTCAATGTTTTTCGTTTAGGCCCCGATACCAGAAATTATTGTTTTTCCAGGATGGTCTTTGTGTATTTTAGGTAAGATATAAATGGTGTTAGAGATGGGCTTTTTGATTGCTAACGAATCGAATTATTTATAATTACACTGTGTGCAGAATTATTAGGCAAATGAGTATTTTGATCACATCATCCTTTTTATACATGTTGTCCAATCCAAGCTGTATAGGCTTGAAAGCCAATTGACAATTATGTAAATCAGGTGATTTGCATCTCTGTAATGAGGAGGGGTGTGGTCTAATTGTCGCACGCATTGTGAGATGCGGAGCCCAGTATCTCGGAGGATGGTTCTGTCACGGTGACCCCAATGGCTCTCACTATCCCTACGTTAGATGGTAATTATAAAGGGGAGATGACTGCTATATGAGACTGTGAGTTATGCTGATGCCCGCAAGGTGTGAGGCCGCGGACAAAAGAAGCATACACCGGGGGTCCTGTGCAAACTTGAAAGATGAACTTTACTGAAGATCGGTAACATTTCTTATATTTTCCAACACAAGTCATGGGTAAGAAAAGCATAAGAGGAAAAATATGAGGGCTTAAATCTCACTGTATACCAGTAATAATGAGTCACATCCCGGAAGTATATTTAAGTATATATAAATCCATTTTATTAGAAATTATTACAAAAATACCAGGACATAATGACATAGAAACATTCACAACATATCAAAGTACATAATATTATAAAAAATTAGCAGCAGGAGGATAGTAATGTACCCACAACATAGGGTGGGTGAGAACACCAGGAGTATGTACAAAAAATAGTAATCCAAGGCAAGGATAACCAAATAACCCCCACATGTAAGGGGAACAGCAGAGTAATTTGAGAGCCTAAATCGACCAAAAACGCAGGTTAAATAAATATATGCGGTTCATAGCAGATAATACTGCATATCCTGCATGAGCATGGCAGGTCCACTATATATCTGTGGCCATAGCCGCATAAAGGCCATAGTTAATACACATAAATATCTCCAAATGTATAGATCATGTGGGTTACCTTGCCAATGGTGTGTTCGTGTCCCCACACCTCCGTGAGACAAGTCATGGGTAGCAGATATAATTTTTCTTACACATTGTGACTATCAAAGCCTTTTCTCGGTCCCGGCCTTGGGAGGATGGCAGTAAATTTTATTAGACTAACGGTGTTGCCGGTAGGGGAAGGATCAACCGACCTTAATTTGATCAGAGTATCCGGGAAATCAGCTATGCAGTTCTGCAGTCGCAGCACTCTGTTGCTGGAAAACGCAGGGCACTCTGAATCAGGTGCTATTTGTATTCCCCGATGGTCCCAAATGAGGAGCCCCAATTTCCTACCTCCTCTCACCACGGGAACTGCTCATAACTCCCCGTTTTCAGTCTCACGCCACCTCCAACTGCCACTTGTTTCAAATCAGAAAAACAAGTTGCAATGCAAAACTAAGGCAGCAGAGGGCAGCATAGTACTACAAATTGTAATATCAAAACAAGCCAGGAGAGGGCAGCATGATATTAAATATTTTACCTCCTCCCAAGGCAAAACAAGGAGC
This sequence comes from Oophaga sylvatica, assembly GCA_033576555.1. NCBI lineage: Eukaryota > Metazoa > Chordata > Amphibia > Anura > Dendrobatidae > Oophaga > Oophaga sylvatica. Next base: position 84,145 of record JARQOD010001110.1, on the reverse strand, counting down.
CGATATCACAATTGACTACATATACCCCCTAGTTTAAACAGAGCCGTCCATGGCGTTCGCCACCATATACCGTATATACTCGTGTATAAGCCGAGATTTTCAGCACCTTTTTTCGTGCTGAAAATGCCCCCTCGGCTTATACACGAGTCATAGGGCAGAAACCAGCGGGGGAGGGGATGCCGCGGCAGGAGCCGGTGGCTGGGATCATACTCACCCCTCCCCGTGCCATCGCTGAGCGTCCCTGCAATCCTGCATTCTCCCCGTCTTCCTGCAGCTCTTCAGCGCTGAGCGGTGACGTAATACCCGCTCATTAAGGTCATGTAATATGGATGCGACGCCACTCCCATGGGCGTCGTCTCCATATTCATGGCCTTAATGAGCGGTATTACGTCACCGCTCAGAACAGGAGAGCTGCAGGAAGCCGGGGAGAACGCAGGATTGCAGGGACGCTCAGCGATGGCACAGGGAGGGGTGAGTATGATGGAGGAGAGGACAAGGAGCACGGAACAGGACGGGGGGGGAGAACGGTGGACGGGGAAGCATAGAGGAGGACGGGGGAAGCTGGAGCAGGACGGGGGAAGCATGGAGGAGGACAGGGGGAGAACGGAGGACGGGGAAGCATGGAACAGGACGGGGGGGAGATCGGTTGGATGGGGGAAGCATAGAGGAGGACGGGGAAAGCATAGAGGAGGACGGGGGAGAACGGAGGACGGGGGAAGCATGGAGCAGGACGGGGGGGGAGATCGGTGGACGGGGGAAGCGTGGAGGAGGACGGGGGAAGCATGGAGCAGGACAGGGGAGGATGGAGGGCACAGCGGAGGACGGAGCAGGAGGGGGGGAGTACAGAGGAGAATGTGGGAGCACAGAGCTGGATGGGGGAGCAAGGAGCAGGACGGGGGCAGCACAGAGCAGGAGGGCAGTTTATACACCAGGCTTATACATGAGTCAATAATTTTTCCCAGTTTTTTGTGGCAAAATTAGGGGGGTCGGCTTATACACGGGTCGGCTTATACACGAGTATATACGGTAATTTATAAAATAATACAGGTCAACGTCTAGTTTGAACCAAAGTGCTTTTATAATCACAGTTCCCAAACAGCGAGGTGTGACACAAGCGTCTACACCTCCCCGGTACAGGGTGTAGACTAGTAACTGAGCAACATGTGAGTTGCAGTGGGGCGCTAAGTGAGGGCAGAACCAATGTCTATAGCAATTCTATGGGGTCCATACAATACTTCCCCATAGGTCACATTGGAACTCCGAGATAAAGTTCCATCAAAGGTTAATTGGCAGACCTGTAAATATATCGGTGGAAACCCGAATGACTGCAAAATATGTACTGAGGTATATGTTGAGGTACCAGAAATAGAGCACTAAATAATCATGAAAGTATTGTAACATCCGATAAACATGCATTTTAGTGCAACAATAAACTTTATAACTCAAACCTTGGTTTCACTGTAATAGGAAAACTTAATATTTCTTCATAAATCAAGAAAAGAAAAATAACACAAATACTAGAGTCTCTCCAGAGATGGAATACCTTGTTCTTGTAGCAAATCTTCCTGCTCATATACGTAAGAAACAGTCCTAAAGTAATGCGTAAAATGTCTGTTTTGGTCCCCGGGTGCAGGGTCGGCTGCACCGTTTTTTTTTATTTTAGAACCAACAAAAATAAACCAAAAAAATTTCTAAAAAACTGAGAAAAAGTCACAGGTAATGTCTCTGTGCTTAATGTAAGTAGTCTTTTCCAGAAGAAAAACAGTGGGAAAAATGTACAGTTCATTCTACAAGTTTTAATCCAGATATCTAGCTGGTAACTGACCTTTGTTGATCCTTTGAGAGCGTTGAACCAGAGTGAATTCCTCCATAGAGCCAGGATCTATCTCTGCAGGGTCAGTTCTGAGATTAGTTGTTCTTGCAAGGAGCAACTCTTGATTAGGAATCGTCTGTCTTTGTCCACAGGTAGGCATCACAGGACCAAAACATCAAGATAACGGGTCATTGATATCGAATTCTGGAGATGATGAACTATGGGATCTTTTGGACTCTGGAAAAGGTTCGCACTCAAATAACTCGTCCACAGGTGTTGAATCAGGATGGAAGTCTTCTGACCTACAAAGTTTTAGTCGATTCCTGTGAACAACCTTGGGTTGTTGAGTATCTCGCTGGATACAATAAACGTCATTCCCAGGGTATGGGATACCTTGGATGATGTAAGGCTGTCTCTCCATTGTTTATCAAGCTTTCCTGTACGATGATTGTTTCTTAACCAGATCTTATCACCCACACGCAAAGGTGTAGCTTTCGCTTGTTTATCAAAATCATGTTGCTGTCTTTTGCGAGCTTCTTCCATACGGGTATCCACAATTTCTTGGGCTTCCACTAGGCGTCTGTGATGATCTCTCACCCACTCAGTAGCAGGCTGAGGATTAATTTCATCAGAGACAGTCACTCCTAGAGCAAGGTCAGCGGGTAGTTTACCTTGATGTCCGAACATCAGAAAATATGGGGTGTAACCCGTAGAACATTGCGGGGTATTTGTTGTGAACGTGCTAGAAATGAATTCTGAGCAGAAGCTCCCTCTGGTGGTTACAAACAGTACTGAACTATCCAATGAAGATTGTGAAGATATGCGATCAGGTGTTACTGACTGGTCTTTTATAAGGGAGGTTCCCTCCCATCAGGGTTGCCGGTGATCAATTGTTCTGGTCTCATCTTTGATTCCTGTTCACTTTGTAGCTTGCTGTTTCGTGCCTGCATCTTCTGCTAACAGATAAGACATTTTCTTCTTTTAGTTTTTTGTGCTTGCTTTTTGCATTTTGTCCTGCACTTCTGTGGGGGTCTGCCGGGTCCCCTCCTGGGGCTTGTGCTCCTCTCAGTTTAGTTCAGCCTCTGTTGTTTGTTCATTTGCCTTTTCCAGTTTTTTCAGTGGCTGCTGTTACACCAGAGAACTAATTTAGGTGGTAGAGGTCGTGTGATCTCAGGTGCTTTTGTAATTAGTAGAGTTGGTGCTTTTCAGGGTTTTTTGGGATTGCAGTAAGTGTCCTTCCTATCCTTTTCTATTTAGGAAGTTTGGGCCCCAACGTTTGCTCATACTATTTTCTGTCTGTGTCTGTATTTCCCCTTGTCTAACCGCCATTACATGTTTGGGGGCTTTCTATGTTCTTTGGGGATCTGCTCCGGGGCAGATAGTTTTCCTCTTTCTGTCTTTAGGTGTAGTTAGCTTCTCAGGCTGTGACGAGGCGTCTAGGACCAACGTAGGTACGCTCCACGGCTGCCTTTAGTTGTGGTGGTCAGTCAGGGTACTGCAATCCCATAAATTCCAACCTCTCTGGTGTATTTCCTTTTTTGCTTGCTCTCCTCAGCTACCAAATCATAACAGTATCACCGGCCCAAAAACTGATATTTGTATGGTACTCACAGAAGGGAAAAATAGTGTTAAAGAAAGAAGATTGTCAGAGTTGTCAGAGATTTTTTTTTTTTTTTTTTCCCTCTGTATCTCTGGGTGCTGAGGAGGATTTTTTTCTCTCTCAATGGAGTTTGCACAGTTGTCTGGCCGTGTGGATCAGCTTGCCACTGAAGTTCGGAGTATTGCTACCTATCTTGCGAGGTTGCCTGTTGTGGAACCTAGGATTCCCATGCCAGATTTGTTTTTAGGGGATCGAGCTAAGTTTCTGAATTTCAAAAATAACTGTAAGTTGTTTTTTGCCTTGAAATCTAAGTCCTCAGGGAACGCAGCACAGCAGGTTCAAATTGTCATCTCTCTCCTGCACGGCGATCCTCAGGATTGGGCTTTTTCCCTGACACCTGGGGATCCTGTTTTGAGTAATGTTGATGCATTTTTTCAGGCTCTGGGGTTATTGTACGATGAGCCTAATGTCACTGATCAAGCTGAAAAAGCCTTGTTGGCATTAAATCAGGGGCTTGAGGACGCTGAGTTATACTGTCAGAGATTCCGAAGGTGGGCAGTCCTGACCAAATGGAATGACGATGCTTTGGCAGCCCTTTTTCGGAAGGGTCTGTCAGAGAATGTAAAGGATGTTATGGTGGGATTCCCTGTCCCCTCTGGTCTCAATGATTCTATGTCATTAGCGATTCAAATTGACAGACGTTTGCGTGAGCGTAGAGGTATGCGTGGAATAGTGTTGCCTTGTGAACCAGCTTCTGAACCCATGCAGTGTGATAGAGTGGCTTCTGGGGCACAGCGTCATGAGTTTCGAAAACGCAATGGGTTATGTTTCTACTGTGGTGATGCCTCTCATGCTATTTCAGTCTGCCCTAAGCGGGGAAGACGTTTTGCACGCTCAGTTGTCTTGGGTAGTGTTCAGACTACATTTTTGTTGACTGTTACCCTGATTTGCTCCCTGTCCACATTTTCTGCTTAGGCTTTCATTGATTCGGGAGCAGCTATTAACCTGATGGATTTTGATTTTGCTAAACGTTGTGGGTTTCCCTTGATACCCCTACGGAAGTCTATTCCCCTACTGGGGATCGATTCTACCCCTTTGGCTGAGAATAAACCTCAGTTCTCTACTCAGGTGATAATGAGGGTTGAACCTGATCATCAGGAGAGTTGCAAATTTTTGGTGCTGTATAATCTGCATGACATTATCGTACTGGGTTTCCCTTGGTTACAGTCTCATAATCCTGTTTTGGATTGGAAATCTGTGTCTGTAACCAGTTGGGGCTGCCAATGTGTTAATACCAACACTCCTGTTTTTTCTGCCTCCCCACAGGCTCAGGATGTTCCTGACTTTTTGACTGATTTTTCTGATGTGTTTAGCTAAAGTAAATCTGCATCCTTGCCTCCCCATAGGAGTTATGACTGCACTATTGAATTAGTGCCTGGTAGTAAATTCCCTAAAGGTCGCCTTTTTAACTTGTCTGTACCTGAACATGACGCTATGCGGTCTTATATCAAGGAGTCATTGGAGAAGGGTCATATCTGACCATCCTCTTCACCCTTGGGTGCTGGTTTTTTCTTTGTGGCCAAAAAGGATGGTTCATTAAGGCCGTGTATTGATTATCGTCTCTTGAACAATATCACTGTGAAATATCAATATCCGTTACCCTTGATTTCTGACCTGTTTTCCAGGGTGAAAAGTGCTACTTGATTTACCAAGCTTGACCTCAGGGGGGCATATAACCTTATTCGCATTAAGCACGGGGATGAATGGAAGACGGCATTTAATACCCCAGAGGGGCATTTTGAGTACCTAGTGATGCCCTTTGGGCTCACTAATGCTCCTTCTGTCTTCCAGTCCTTCATGAATGACATTTTCAGGGATTTTGTGGATAAATTTCTGATTGTTTATTTGGATGATATCTTGATTTTTTCCAATGACTGGGACTCTCATGTGAAACATGTTCGGACTGTGTTCCAGATTTTGAGAGAGAATGCTCTGTATGTGAAGGGATCAAAGTGTCTTTTTGGCGTACAGAGGATCTCATTTCTGGGATTCATTTTGTCCCCATCTGTTATTGAAATGGACCCGGTCAAGGTTCAGGCCATCTGTGATTGGGTCCAACCTACTTCATTAAAGGCTCTTCAAAGATTCTTGGGTTTTGCCAATTTTTATCGTAAATTTATTGGTAATTTCTCTGTTATTGTTAAACCATTGACTGATTTGACCAAAAAGGGTTCTGATGTGGTGAATTGGCCTCCTGAGGCAGTCTCTGCGTTTCAGGAACTTAAGCAGAGATTCACTTCTGCTCCTGTTCTACGGCAGCCTGATGTTTCTCTGCCATTTCAGGTGGAGGTTGATGCCTCTGAAATTGGGGCAGGTGCCGTTTTGTCCCAAAGAGATCCAGAGACCTCTAAAAGTAACCCTTGTGCCTTTTTCTCTCGAAAATTTTCTCCAACTGAACGTAATTATGACGTGGGTAATCGGGAGTTATTGGCCATGAAGTGGGCTTTTGAAGAGTGGAGACATTGGCTGGAGGGAGCCAAACATCAGGTGGTGGTCCTCACGGACCATAAGAATCTGGTTTATCTGGAATCAGCCAAGCGACTTAATCCTAGACAGGCCAGGTGGGCCTTGTTTTTCACACATTTTAATTTTGTGGTTTCCTTTCTTCCTGGCACTAAGAATGTTAAGGCGGATGCCCTCTCGAGGAGTTTCCTTGCGGACTCTCCTGAGTTATCTGATCCTGCTGTTATTTTGAAAGAGGGTGTAGTTCTTTCCGCCATCTCGCCCAATTTGAGACTGGCTCTGGAAGGGTGTCAGGAGGATAAACCCGAGCGCTGCCCTATTGGGAAATTGTTTGCCCCAGACCGATGGAAAAAGAGTGTGATGTCTGAGATTCATTGTTCCGCGTTGGCCGGTCATCCCGGAATTTTTGGTACCAGAGACTTGGTTAGTCGGTCCTTTTGGTGGCCTACTTTGTCTCGTGACGTCAGGGAATTTGTGCAGTCCTGCGGGACTTGCTCTCGCTCCAAGCCTTGCTCTCGCTCTAGTGGTTTGTTGATGCCATTGCCTGTGCCCAAGAGACCATGGACCCATATCTCTATGGATTTCATTTCCGACCTCCCTGTTTCTCAGAGAATGACCGTTATCTGGGTGATTTGTGATAGGTTTTCCAAAATGATACATCTTGTGCCATTACCTAAGTTGCCTTCCTCCTCTGAATTGGTGCCTTTGTTCCTTCAGCACGTGGTTCGGTTACACAGCATTCCTGAGAACATTGTGTCTGACAGAGGAGTCCAGTTTGTTTCCAGATTTTGGAGGACTTTTTGTTCTAAACTTGGTGTTCAATTGTCTTTCTCCTCGGCTTTTCATCCTCAGACCAATGGACAAACTGAGAGAACAAACCAGACATTGGAGACTTATCTGAGATGCTTTGTGTCTGCTGATCAGGATGACTGGGTCTCTTTTTTGCCTTTGGCTGAGTTTGCTCTTAATAATAGGGCTAGCTCTGCCACTTTGATGTCTCCATTTTTCTGCAATTTTGGGTTTCACCCTCGATTTTCTTCAGGACAGACGGAGGCTTCTGTCTGTCCAGGTATTGACTCTGTTGTGGAGCGTATGCAGCAGATTTGGGACCAGGTAGTGGAGAGGTTGTCCCTCTCTCAGGAGAGGGCCCAGCGGTTTGCCAACCGGCATAGGACTGATGGTCCTCGGTTTGAAGTGGGGGACTTGGTCTGGTTGTCCTCAAGAAATATCCCTATGAGAGTTGCATCTCCTAAGTTTAAGCCTAGGTTCATTGGACCTTATAAGATCATGGAGATTCTTAATCCTGTTTCCTTTCGTTTACTTCTTCCAGGGACATTTAAGATCCATAACGTGTTCCACAAGTCCTTATTGAAGAGGTTTGTCGAGCCAGTGGTTCCTATGGCTGTGCCTCCTGACCCTGTTTTGGTTGAGGGCAATCTGGAATATGTGGTTGAGAAAATATTGAATTCTCGTTTTTCTAGACAGAAACTCCAGTATTTGGTTAAGTGGAGAGGTTATGGTCAGGAGGACAATTCTTGGGTGTTTGCTTCGGACATCCATGCTAGGAGACTCATCCGTGCGTATCACAGAGCTCATCCTGACCGACCTGGTTGCTCAAATGAGGGTTCGGTGACCCCTCCTCAAGGGGGGGGTACTGTTGTGAATGTGCTAGAAATGAATTCTGAGCAGAAGCTCCCTCTGGTGGTTACAAACAGTACTGAACTATCCAATGAAGATTGGCGATCAGGTGTTACTGACTGGTCTTATATAAGGGAGGTTCCCTCCCATCAGGGTTGCCGGTGATCAATTGTTCTGGTCTCATCTTTGATTCCTGTTCACTTTGTAGCTTGCTGTTTCGTGCCTGCATCTTCTGCTAACAGATAAGACATTTTCTTCTTTTAGTTTTTTGTGCTTGCTTTTTGCATTTTGTCCTGCACTTCTGTGGGGGTCTGCCGGGTCCCCTCCTGGGGCTTGTGCTCCTCTCAGTTTAGTTCAGCCTCTGTTGTTTGTTCATTTGCCTTTTCCAGTTTTTTCAGTGGCTGCTGTTACATCAGAGAACTAATTTAGGTGGTAGAGGTCGTGTGATCTCAGGTGTTTTTGTAATTAGTAGAGTTGGTACTTTTCAGGGTTTTTTGGGATTGCAGTAAGTGTCCTTCCTATCCTTTTCTATTTAGGAAGTTTGGGCCCCAATGTTTGCTCATACTATTTTCTGTCTGTGTCTGTATTTCCCCTTGTCTAACCGCCATTACATGTTTGGGGGCTTTCTATGTTCTTTGGGGATCTGCTCCGGGGCAGATAGTTTTCCTCTTTCTGTCTTTAGGTGTAGTTAGCTTCTCAGGCTGTGATGAGGCGTCTAGGACCAACGTAGGTACGCTCCACGGCTGCCTTTAATTGTGGTCGTCAGTAGAGTTGAGCGATACTTTCCGATATCCTAAAGTATCGGAATCGGAATGGTATCGCCGATATCACTAAAATATCGGCGATACCCGATACCGATACCGGAAGTCCCATGTAAGTCTATGGGAACAAAATATCGAAATTAAAAAAAAACCCATTCTTGCCTTGTTGGTTAATTGTACATGAAGGAAAACAAGAAAGAGTAATGTAGAATGTATTGGGGAAGGTTGAGGAGACATTAAAGGCATAGATGTTTGACCCAATCCAATGGAATAGCATTAATTTTTTTTTTTTAAAGATGTTCGGATTGACGAAGAAATTGACAATGTTAACGTTTTTTATATTTAGGCAAATATGTATATTACACAACTTCCATGCTCTTCATCTTCACCTTTTTAACTTTTCACACACTTTCTCCTTCATAATCTTCTGCAGCATCATCTTTTTCATCAAATTATTCTTCATCTTCACCTTCTTTATCTTCTTCTTAAACTTCTTGCTATTCATCTTTGTTAACATTACTCATATTCTTCTTATTAAACTATTATTCTTATTCATATTCTGCTTCATCTTCTTCATCATATTCTTATTTGTGACAGAGAATCCTGTACTTGTAATCTGTCAAAGTATGAATTTTTCATCCTTCCGTTCTTGCTGTCACAAAAGATTTAAATTACAACAGTATTTGTCCGTGTTCAGTTTAGCCTGCAGCAGCAGGCATTTTCCAGGGGCACCACGAGGAGGAACGGACTCACCCCCATACACTGCTTAGTCTTCTTCTGCTTAGAATTTAGAGCATATATTTTGCTCTTCATTTTGGTCTTATACTTCATGTTCTTCTGCTTTTAGATCTTCTGCTTATTGTTCTTGTGTCTCTTGTTCCGTATCTTGTATTTGTAGCACAATCTTGTACCAGCTGATGTTACTGGGACACGGTTACTAAGCAGGAGGTACCTGTGCTCCAAAGCACTACCAAGGACCAGCAGACGTTGCTGGAACTCGGATACCGAGATGGAGGCACCTAGGCCAAAGGCACTGCGGAGAACCAGTTGACGGTACTGGAACCCGGAGGGGCAGCAGAAGGAAAAGAGCCAATGGCACAACCGAGGACCAGCTGACGTTACTGGGACACGGTTACTAAGCAGGAGGTACCTGTGCTCCAAAGCACTACCAAGGACCAGCAGACGTTGCAGGAACTCGGATACCGAGATGGAGGCACCTAGGCCAAAGGCACTGCGGAGAACCAGTTGACGGTACTGGAACCCGGACGGGTAGCAGAAGGTACAAGAGCCAATGCAAGTAACGAGGACCAGCTGACTGTGCTGGAACCCGGAGGGGCAGCAGAAGGAAAAGAGCCAATGGCACAACCGAGGACCAGCTGACGTTACTGAACCCCAGTAACACAGGAGCAAGTGTTGACTGTGCTAACAGCACTTCCGAGCAACAACTGGCGGTGTTGGAGCCCAGGGTCAAGGAGGATGTTTAAATACTAGATCAAGTAATTTCCTTGTTACCTGTCAATTTTAAATGTCTATACTTCAAACAAGAGAAAGATAACCTTTACTACCATAAGATGATGATTTCATTTAAACTAATATCTAGATAAATAAAGAATTGACAAACATAAACACATACATTAACATGTTGAACAGCAATGCAAACCACAAAATAAATTAGTTAAGGAATCTGCTATACGGTTGTACATAAAAGCATACAAGTACATATCTGAATCCATTAATGATGGATAAGTAACAGTATGTACACCATTTTTATTGTATAGACAATGAATGTCTGACTTCAAAACATCATCAGCATTACAAGTTATCTGTGATATTACTAAAAAGTTCCATTTGCTGAATAATGTCACTAAATATTTTATACAAAATTATACAATTTCCATCATGTAATACTCATAATATGTGGCAATAATCATTTTTATTAACAAACATAACCTTTCAAAAGTGCATAGTGCATAGTGAAAATTGCTATTTATGGCTGACTGTGACTGTCGACTTGGAAGCATGACAACAGATAGATAAGGTATATATAGATGAGACTGCATAGCCACAGATGGTGAATTGCGATGTAATACTGTACCTCAATAAAGTGTGCGTCACTACTACATAATTTTTTTTATATAGCTTTATAAACAGGGTACATGGATGTATGCTTGTGCCTTTGTTTTGACGCACAGACTGCCTTCCTGCTGAGACGCATTGGGTAGTGAACAGTTGTGTGCAGTGTTCACTGCAGTCTCTGCGGAATAACCACACTTAGACCTTATAACTTTTCAGACTTTCTTTATCAATCTACCAAGATGAAGAAGGCAGGGAGTAAGGCACGTGGTCGTGGAGTTTCTTCAGGGAGAGGACGTGGGGATTCTGTGGCTGCTGCGGCCCCCAGTGACACAGCATCCACCAGTTTTCCCCGTGAGCGTTCCTTTATGCGCACTTTTGTAGGAGCTCGGAGTACCCCCCTGCTGCGGGAAGGACAAATTGAAGCCGTTGTTGTTTGGATGTCAGCCAATGCATCGACTTCAATTGCTTCCACCTCCTCTCAGGACCACAGCACTGTTGGGCAACCATCTGTCTCTTCACCGCCTGGCAAATTGCCCAGGCAGTCAGAGAGTTCTGTACAGGAGCCAGCTGAGTGTCTGCTTCTGTTCTCAGAATCTATTGGCTTGCAAACAGGGGCCCAGCCAAGCAGCATTCTGTAATGTGAAGAGGGAGTATGCAGTGATGCGCAACAGCTGTGTCTCTCTGAATCTGAAGAGGCGGGTGAGACAGTGCCGATGGTCAGCACACCGCAGAACGCATCTGATGATGATGAGACCCAGGTGCCAGTTTCTGTTGAGCATGGTGCTGGCCAGACCACCCAACAGCAGGTGTTGGAAGAGGGTAGTGGAGATGATGAGGTCCAAGACCCAACATGGCATGAGGAACAGGAAGGTGGTGGGAGCAGCTCAGAGGAATAATAATAATATTTATTTATATAGCGCCATCATATTCCGCAGCGCTTTACAGTTTAGCCGTTTCAGAACACAAGTCATAAGTAACAACGTTAACAATACAATAATTTAAGCTAAATAAGTCGCCCCTGCTCGTGACAGCTTACAATGTACAATGAGATGGGGGAGATACAAAGTATAGGTGTTTATATACAATGGTGCATTTACAATGATGTTCCAGCCATCTTAAGGGACTGAGGGATGGAGATAGTGAATGGGCTAGAGACACACACACACTTACACAGAATACATAGAATGACTTTGATTAGTGAATGTGATAGGCCGCTCTGAACAAATGTGTTTTGAGGGAGCGCCTGAAACCATGCAAATTGTGGATAGTCCTAATTTCTTGGGGTACAGCATTCCAGAGGATTGGCGTAGAGCAGGAGAAGTCTTGGAGTCGGGAGTGGGAGGTACGTATTAGTGCAAAGGTTAGTCGAAAGTCGTTTGCAGAGCGCAGCAGTCGGTTAGGCCGATAGATAGAAATGAGGGAGGAGATGTAGGAGGGGTGCTGCACTGTGGAGAGCTTTGTGGGTGAGAACCAGTACTTTGGTTGAAAGCTGGGAGAGGCCTAGAGAAATGGTTAGTGATAGAAGGAAGATAGAGGAAGACATTGCCCCAACGATACAAACAGGAGGGAGAGTTAGGCTGCAGACTCGGTTGCCTGTAGCCTCCAGTTTGGCACCTGTTCGGAGCAGTTGTCTTCCAAAAGTCAAAACGTGCGCTCCCAGGACTTGCACTGCGTGGTCCTTTTTTCACACACTTGCACATGATATTTGCTATGTGAAATGCAAGCTGTGTAATTAAAAATTAAAAATAGCTAAAAGTGTCAGTCACCTCAATACCACAAATATGTGGAAACATGTGCGGACAAAGCACGTAGTTGAGTTACAAAGACACACTAGAGATGTAGGCCAACCTACAGCAGCACCTACATCTTCAGGTTGTGTTGAAGCCTCTTCATCGAGCTCACACACAGCTGGTTATGCTTCCTCACAGGATCGCCATGGAAGAACCTCGGCCACTGTTGTCCAGAGACAAACTGTTATTCCACACACAGCAGCAAGTTCCCTGTCATCCTCACACTCCCAGGCCACAAAACAGCCAGCGGTAGCACAGGCATGGGATAAAAGACGGCCATACTCCGCAAACCATGCACGAGCACAGGCTCTGAATGCTGGCATTGCAAAACTCCTGTCCCTTGAAATGCTGTGATTCAGGCTGGTGGAGACAGACAGTTTCCGTAACTGAATATCATTGTCAATCCCACAATACAATGTGCCAAGCCGATTTCATTTCAGCAGGCAAGCCGTCCCTGGTCTGCAAAAGCATGTTGAGGGAAAAATTAAACATGCGCTACTAAAAGCCCTCAGTAGCAAGGTCCACCTGACCACCGATGCGTGGACCAGTACCCATTGTTATGATCTGCTACAACCAGTAAGGAAAGAAGGGAATTCTGTCCCTACAATACAACTAAGCTGAATCCCTACGATGTAACGGGGAACCTGATCCTGCGACCAGACCCGCTAAAGTCCTCATCTAGTGTGAACGAAGACCTATAGTTGCGAGGGAGTAATCCCTACAAGATCTAGGGACTGTGAGAAAAGGTGGACACCTCCTAACATAAATTGTAGCATGGATAATTAAACAGAAAAATAAATACTTTGTGATCCTAACATCAAGCAAAACTGACAGATTAAGGCACCTAAGCACCCGGCTAGCTTAACAGTAGATAATACAATGAAGTCAAGCAAAGCCAGAAGGGCGGAGCCAGACTAAATAGGGAAAAAAGGTCATGTGACCAGCAAACTGAAACAAAACCTAACAAGAGGGTTCTAACACCCATGGCCAGGGACAATACCTTTCCCTCACTGCCCATTGGGTCAATGTTGTGCAGCCGGGTACTGATCTTGCGAGTGGCGCTGTACGTGTTCTGCCAACTCCAAGGATTGCAGGAATCAAGTCTGTACACATTGATTCCTCCTCCTATTCCAGTTCCTCAGAATCATCGCTGCAGGAGCCGTCACGGTCTACCTCCACATGGACCCGTGAACGTTTACCTGTTGCGACCGATATGAGCACAGCCGTGTCCAAATGTCAACAGGCCATCCTGAAATTAATTTCCATGGGGAATCTTAGCCACACAGCGCAGGAGCTCTGTAATGCCATAAAGCAGGAGAGCGACGTGTGGTTTTTGGAAGAGAATCTACAGGCAGGCTTGGTAGTGTGTGACAATGGCCGAAATCTGGTGTCAGCTCTGGGCCTTGGCAACCTCACTCACATACCATGTCTGTCATATGTGCTCAACTTGGTCGTGCAGAGTTTTTTGAGGGACTATCCGGATCTTGATGCACTGCTGCACAAGGTCCGCCTAGAGTGCGCTCACTTGCGACGTTCCAGCATGGCCAGATCGCTGATTGCAGCTCTGCAACGCAGATTTCACCTTCATGAACATCGCATCATATGTGACGTACCCACCAGGTGGAATTCCTCGTTACATATGTTGGAGCGGTTGTGTGAGCAGCAGCCAACAGTAATGGAGTATCAGCTGCATCAGGCGCAGTCAACTCGCAATTTGCGCCGTTCACACTTCACCACTACTGAGTGGGCCTCTATAATAAGAATAATAATATTATTTATTTATATAGCGCCATAATATTCCGCAGTGCTTTACAGTTTAACAGTTTCAAAACACGAGTCATAAGTAACAACGTTAACAATACAATAATTAAAGCAAAATCAGCCGCCCCTGCTGGTGAAAGCTTACAATCTACAATGAGGTGTGGGAGATACAAAGTACAGGTGTTTATATACAATGGTGTTTTTACAATGATGGTCCAGCCATTTTAAGGAAGTGAGGGATGCATGGAGATAGTGAATGGGCTACACACACAGAATTACACATAGAATGACTTTGATTAGTGAATGTGATAGGCCACTGTGAACAAATGTGTTTTGAGGGAGCGCCTGAAACCATCCAAATTGCGGATAGTCCTAATTTCTTGGGGTAGAGCATTCCAGAGGATTGGCGCAGCGCGGGTGAAGTCTTGGAGTTGGGAGTGGGAGGTACGGATTAGTGCAGAGGTTAGTCGAAGGTCGTTTGCAGAGTGCAGCAGTCGGTTAGGCCGATAAATATAAATAAGGGAGGAGATGTAGGGGGGTGCTGCGCTGTGGAGAGCTTTGTTGGTGAGAACCAGTAATTAGAATTGGATCCTATAATGAATGGGCAGCCACTGCCAGTGTAATGAGTGGCGAATAACTCTATGAAGGATATCTGCCACGTTTTGCGTGCGTTTGATGAGTCAACGCGGATGGCGAGTGCAGATGATGCACTAGTCAGCCTGACTGTCCCCCTTATCTGCCTGCTTCAAAAAACACTGCAAGCACTAAGGCATGAGGTTTTGGAAGAGGTGGAGGATGAGGAGTCACAAATTCCATCACCTTCTGGACAGTCAGCGCAACGTGGTTCCTCACAAAGGGCTGGAGGACTTTCAAAGTACCATGCTGTATCAACAATTGAACCTCCAGAGTCGCTGTCTATATTTTCATAACCATTACAAACTTTTAATGTATTTACAAAGCACATAATGTACATTTTTTGTCTATCCTTTTGTAATGCTATTGTGTTTCCATAAACTGATGTTACAGAATTATGATACAAAGTTTTTAAATTTTGAGTTTTAAATTTTGTAAATTTATATGTATTTGAAGGACTTTGTGAGGAGGATGAGGAGGAGTCAATGGAGGAGGAAGACATCGCTCCAGAGGGAGGTAGACAATGCTCTAGTCAGTATGTAGACCAAGGGTGGGGTGATGCACAGCAGGCGGAGATGACGCCTCTTGCAGGGGACAACGTTTCTTGGCCAGTTGGGAGTCTGCAGCACATGGTTGATTTCATGCTGCAGTGGCTGAGAAACGACCGCCGCATCGAACACATTCACACCACGTCTGATTATTGGGTGTACACCCTCCTAGACCCTCGCTACCGGGACAACTTACAAAGCCTCATCACACCGTTGAACCGGGAGCGTAAAATGCGGAAGTACCAAGACACACTGGTGCAATCCATAATGTTCTCCATTCCAGCCGAGAGCACTGCTGCTGCTACTGATTTACAAAGCAGCTCTGTGCGTCGAGGCAGTGGAGACAGCTCTGCAACAAGAGGGAGCACAAGCAGCGCCTCTGCACAGGGCAAGAACAGTATGTTCCAAATGTGTCGAAGTTTTGTGGCAGCGCCACCAATGTCTACACCATCCGAGACGGCTCCAGTCAGCAGGAGGCAACATTTCCGTAAGATGGTTACAGACTACATGTCTTGCCCTCTCAGTGTACTCTCAGATGGCTCTTCCCCATTCAAGTTTTGTGTCTCTAAGCTGGATACATGGCCAGAGCTTAGCCAGTATGCATTGGAGGTGCTGGCTTGATCTGCTGCCAGTGTATTATCGGAGCGCGTCTTTACTGCTGCAGGTGGTGTACTAACAGACCGTTGCATGCGACTATCCTACGATAATGTAGAACGGCTTACTTTTCTGAAAATGAACTAGGCATGGATCTCGCCTGAATTTGCCTGTCCGGTTTCAGATTAACTAACTGGTTGGCAACGTTTTCCATGTCTCCTGTTATGTTCATCTTTCTACCACCTGAGCTATACTCCCTGGGCTACAACACTGCCAGTTGCTGCTCAGAAGTGTCGTGTCCACAGACCAATACACAAGCTATAGTGATAGTGGGGTTCAGTAACGCCTGCTGTTCCCCTGCTGTGTGTCCGGCAAAAATTACTGCTACCTAGCTACACATGTTTAAAAAAACATGACATGTTAAAGTGGCTAGTGCTACACATAGATATCAGGCTACACCCTTATTTCTAAGCTGTAAACAAGTGAAACGTCAAATTTAAAACCATTCAATGATTAGTGTTGGTAACAAATCTGTAACTAAATAATTGTGACATATTATGGCAGATATCCACATGTCTAACACAAATGCTAACACAAAAGCATACTTATGCTATAGGGTACTGATGGTGAACCTTCTCACTCCATAACTTTGACCAATCCAACTCACATCATGCCTCAAATGCTGCAATGTTGGAAGTGCATAATGTGGGTTGAACTTTGACAACAGCTGCAGTGCGAAGGTTATCCTTCTGTGTTCTTGGCTTTTAAATAAAAGCATACAAGTAAATATAATAATACATTGTTGATTAAGGGACATGATGTACACCTGTAATATTGTGCAAACAATGGATGTAGGACTATTCCTCTTCAACATTACTTATATTTGTGTCATTTGAAAAAATACATATTTTAGTTAAAAATTAAAAACCCATGTTCAGTAGCTGTGAAAGGCCCGTTTGTGTACTTCTATATTGTTTGCAACCAATGTATTGTATACGGATGGAAGCGCGTCACACTAATAGATTAGATTTATTTTAAATGGAATGTAGCAGAACCAATTGGAGATAAATGAAAAGGATGAGCCACTGAGACACGCTCAGCAGAGTACAAGCAGCAGTGCTTGAACAAGTAACTGGAGCGTGATCTGCACTCAAAAAAGTAAAAAACACAGACTGAAGTGAACACTGAAACACAACTGTCCACAATCTGTGAAAAGCTCCTTTCTGTACTTCTATAGTGTTTGCAACCAATGTATTGTATACGGATGGAAGCGCGTCACACTAATAGATTAGATTTATTTTAAATGGAATGTAGCAGAACCAATTGGAGATAAATGAAAAGGATGAGCCACTGAGACACGCTCAGCAGAGTACAAGCAGCAGTGCTTGAACAAGTAACTGGAGCGTGATCTGCACTCAAAAAAGTAAAAAACACAGACTGAAGTGAACACTGAAACACAACTGTCCACAATCTGTGAAAAGCTCCTTTCTGTACTTCTATAGTGTTTGCAACCAATGTATTGTATACGGATGGAAGCACGTCACACTAATAGATTTGATTTTTTTCTAATATAATGGAGCTGCACCAATTCCACTAAATAAAATAAAAAAAAAAAAAAAAAAAGTGACACGTGCAGATGCCTACAAACAGCGGTGGATGCAGAGCAAACTGCAGCGTCACCTGCACTGTCACACACACACCTTGCACAGAGCTGTTAAAACAACACTGGCAAAATGAAGCTTTACACAGCGGTTGGTAAACTAGCCTGCCTCAAGCACAGTAGTACACAAAATCGCAATATCTAACTGTCCCTCAGAGTCAGCACAGCAGCGTTCTGTCCCTAACTGAGTTCACAGCACAGTGACGCTAAAATGGCTGCGGCGCCTTTTATAGTGCATTCTGACATCATTTCAGCAGCCAATCACAGCCATGCCATTAGTTAAGATGACCGCAGCATTACAGGATGTGCCCACACTTCGTAGGATTCCTCATTGGCTGACTAAAATCACATTGCCTCTCAAAGAATTATGGGAACTTCCGATTCCGGTATACGATATTGAAAAAGTATCGGAATTAAGTATCGGAATTCCGATAACGCGAATATCGGCCGATACCCGATACTTGCGGTATCGGAATGCTCAACACTAGTCGTCAGTCAGGGTACTGCAATCCCATAGATTCCAACCTCTCTGGTGTATTTCCTTTTTTGCTTGCTCTCCTCAGCTACCAAATCATAACAGGTATTATTATACACATAGATGAGCTCTGGGAGTAGTGTTGGCCAGGCAGCCTTTCTGTGAGCTGGAATAGCTCTTAGCAAGTTCAGGATAGTTTGATTCATCTTCTCACAGAGCCCATTGCACTGCATGTGGTATGCCGTAGTCCTGAGCTTCTGACATTTGTAGTACTTGCATAATTCTTGGAAGAGTTGTGATTCAAAGGCGGAGCCTTGATCAGTCAAATCTTCTCCGGGCATCCATAAGGTAGCCAGAAAGCTTTCCAGAGGATAGCAGCGGTAGTCTGGGCAGTTAAATTCTTCACAGGGACAGCCACTACAAATTTGGTGAAGTGATCGATGATGGTTAAGACGTAGCTATGGCCTGTCCTGCTGGGCTCTACCTTCAGAGGTTCAATGGCTACCATTTCTAATGGACGTCGACTCACAATCGGATGCAGTGGTGCTTTCTGATCAGCTTTCACAGTTTTCTGACTCACACACGTGTGACATTCCTGGCACCATTTTTCGATGTCTCCCCTCATGCCAATCCAATAGAATCGCCTACAGACTGTGGCTTCTGTCTTTTGCACTCCAAAGTGACCAGTCTGATCATGATAGGCGGTGAGGACCATGTCTACATCTCTCCTTGGGATCACAATTTGATGGAGACGACTACCGGTGATGGGATCCACGCTACTGCGATACAGCAACCCTTTCTTCACAAAGAACCGCTTTCACTGTCTCCACAGACGAATTAATTTAGGGTCAGCATCGCCTCTGCGAATTCTACCAGGAGGTTTCCCCGTTATTAGGAATTCCGAAATTTCTGCAATAACTCTACTTTCAGTCTGTACTTGTATCCATCTAGTTTCCTCTAGCGGAGGGTCTAAACTGGCTTTCTGGGACTGGGAGGCGGAAGTCTACTGCTGAAGGGCACTGGCCACATTTGTTGAGCAACTCGGGCGTAAAAGTTTGGCATCTCCACTTCCTCCCAGTGATCTTCATCTGGCAGGGGATCTTAAGAGGTTGGTAATCGGGATAAGGCTTCGGCATTTTCATTGGACTTCCCAGCACGATACTTGATGATAAAATTGTAGTTAGTTAGTCTTGAGGCCCATCTCTTTAAACGCCAACATTGACGCTCCAAATGTCCAGCTCGATGACAATATCTGCAGATTGGCCTACCCTGCTTGTCAAAACGGTTGGTGGATCTTCTCCCGGATGGGGTTTGATATTTCTGGCTAGTGTGGTCAGCAAGGAATTCCATTTGTGTTCTGGGCGTAGCTTCTAGTAGCGGGCTCTCTAGCTTTTCTATTTTCTTGCAGACCTCGGCTAGTCCGCTAGCTAACTCCGCCATCTGTTTCTGTAATTCTATCGTAGCATTAGTATTTGGAGCCTGCGTTTGGGCGGCTTGCGACAGCAGGACGTTTCTTTTTGGAAAATTATGCAATGACTGCACTGCTGTATCACTAGCAAAAGTAGATAGTTCAATTTTTGTAGCCACTGGGCGAAATTCTCTCCCTAAAATCCTAATAGCAAGTTCTTTGAATTCCTGGAAGGAGCTATCTGCATGCTGGAGCGCTAACATTTTTAGTTGACTGCGTAGGGTTTCCGTGGCAGCTCCTTCAATAAACTGCTCTTTCAGGACTTCGTCTGTAAATCTGGCCTCCTGGGGTTCCACGTGTATTATAGCTCGCCAAGCTTCTTGCAAGGATAAAGCATAGACTCTTATTGACTCATTAACATCTTGTTTTTTTTCCAAAAAAACGCATTTTTAATTTTGATGCGGAGCGGACCTCAAATATGCTTTCTAAGGATTTGTTCTACAGTCTTTTTCTGAACTTTGGGTCAGGACTTAATATCTCTTAAAGCTGCACCTTGGAGTTGACCACTCAGGATTTCCACTTTTTGGTCATTGGTCATGGGGTACAGGTGAAATAAAGCGGTCATTTTTTCTCTAAAGTCTCGTAATGTGTTGGTTTCTCCATTATAATGTGGCATCCAGGGAGCTCCCAAATAATATGTCATGGTGAGAGGCATAAATGCAGTGGAGGCTTTATCAGAAGAATTGGGGCTGTTACTAAGAGGCTCATTTTCACTTTCATCTGCCATTGTGAGTTTCACTTTTAGAGTAGTGAACTCTGTTAAAACAGGCTTAGTAATCAGGTACAGTACATGCAGGCACAGAAGGATCATGCTGTTCGTGACGCCATAATTTCAATTGTCGCACCGCCTTGTGAGATGCAGAGCCCAGTGTCTCGGAGGATGGTTCAGTCACGGTGGCTCCGATGGCTCTAACAATCCCTATGTGAGGTGGCAATTATAAAGGGGGGAGATGACTGGTATATGAGACTGAGAGTTATGTTGATGCCCGCTAGGTGTGAGGCTGTGGACAAAAGAATCATACACCGGGGTCCCGTGCAAACTTGACAGCTGAACTTTACTGAAAATTGGTAATTTTTCTTATATTTTCCAACATAACAGTCATGGGTAGCAGATATACTTTTTCTTACACAGTGCAACTATGAAAGCCTTTTCCCGGTTCCGGCCTTGGGAGGATGGCAGTAAATTTCATTAGACTAACGGTGCTGCGGGAAGGGGAAGGATCAACCAACTTTAATCGGATCACATTATCCAGGAAATCTGCTGTGCATTTCTGCAGTCTCAGCACTCTGTCGCTGGAAAATGCAGGGCACTCTGAATCGGGTGCTATTTGTACTCCCCGATGGTCCCAAACAAGGAGCCCCAATTTCCTACCTTCTCTCACCACGGGAACCACTCGTAACTCTTCATTTTCGGTCTCACGCCACCTCCAACTGCCACTTGTTTCAAATCAGAAAAACAAGTTGCAATGCCCAACTAAGGCAGCAGAGGGCAGCATAATACTACTAGTGGTAATACCAAAACAAGGCAGGAGAGGGCAGCAATAATATTAAATAATTTACCTCCTCCCAAGGCAAAACAAGGAGCCGGTGTCACAATTGAAATCATGTAAGAAATAGAGCACACTTACCATATAACATACATTAATAATGGTTTTTCTGGTCACTACATAATCACCACTGAGCATGTGCAACCACCAATGAGCATGTGCAATTTACATTCCAGCCGCTAGAGAAACGGCAGAGGGACCACTGTGGATGAAAATGTTTTGCCCTTGCAAAATCGATTTTTATATGATATGGATTACAAATACAATTCTTTTCACACGCCCAGTTGAGTTTTGATAATGCTTTCCATGAGATAACGTCTTTAAATTCTGTATAAACCTTTCCAATGTGACCCCAAAGTGAATTTTCCATGACTATAGGGAAAGATGTTCTGTGATAATTGATGGATCGATGAATTCTAGGTAGACGACTGGAGAGAATTGTCACATTTTCGCGTCCTCTTTTCTCATTAGATATGTGCAAGAAGCTGATTCCAGAATGATTTAAGGAACTTTATGACGTCATTTATACACCAGCTGGCCTCGTATGCGTGTCTCACTGCGATCCAAATTCTCCAAAATTCATGGACTGTAATGGTGGCGTTTGTGAGCTGAGGGAAAATGGTCCAACCTGCGTGTGAGTGTTATTTTTCCATGATGTGGGATGATATGCCGCTATTATAAAGTCGCGTCCATATTAGATTTAGAACATTGAGTTTTGTGAGAAGAGGTACATGGCCGATTTAAGGATTGAAGGTGGCCATTGTCCATGGCACATTTTCAGGTTAAGGTAATCTCTTGAAAAATGTCTTTTTAGGGTCCTGTGAGGAAAAGGGGACTTGTATACTTATTGTCCCATTGTAACTAGCTGTTCAGATGTTTCCTGTCCCCTCTATACTGCAACCTGGAAAAAGGGTTTCTCTAAACGAGTAAAGCCCCTCAACACAACAACTAGCACTGTGTCATTATTCTCTGCCTTAAAATGACCCCCAATGTTCCAATGACTTAATTTAACATGGGATGTGGAATAAGGGATAATGTTCCCTGGTGCCCTCTTTTTGCAAATCAGTGCAGCAGATTCGTTTTTTTCCCACCAACAATATGGCCACCACTCTTCTCAGACAAGCGGTACACGCGGTAAAGCAGTAGTTTGAGACACACCCCCTACTGTCTGATAGGCTAGCATTTCTCTCCCCCAACATGTGGTAATCAGTGGCCAATCAAACAGCAGGGGGTGTGTCTCAGACTATAGTTTAACAGAACCCATCGGTTAGTCTATGAAGAGTGGTAGCCATGTTGGGAGAATAAAGTGGTGACCCTACAACATTTGACCAATGGCATATCTCAGGAAAAGGAGGGAACCAATAATATTACCCCTTATACACTATCCCTTGTTAACTTTAGTGCATGAACCAGATGGTCACTTTTAGTGTTGGACGAATTTATTTCGATGGAGTTAAACTCTACTTGAACCAGAAGGCGGATTTTTTGTAATTCACTCTGCCAAAATTTAGAGGAACTAAAGAGGGCCAGCAAGAGGTTAAAAAAAAATAACAATACTCAACTCATTGCCAACTCATCGCTCAGCTTCCGGCCAACTCCACTACACACTCTCCTGTATGGTCCTTACCTCGTCTTCCTACTGCCACCACATGCTGAAAGCCTGGACCTTTTCACACTAGGGTTTGCGCCGCGACCTTAGAACACACACTCTAGACCGGGACTTTCAGTGACGACTAGGCCCGGGACATCCATGTGTACGCAAAAGTCTAGTTACGGTCAGAAGTCCTAGCCTGGAGTGAAGGTTCCCAAGGTTTCAGCACATGGTAGCAGTAGAAACAGGCACCAAGGACTGTATAGGGGACAATGAACAGCGAGGTGAGTTTTAGTTTTTTTTTTGGGGGGGTTCTACATCTTGCGGCAGACTTGGCAAGTTCAATTTTGATCAGATCTGATGATCTCCAGGCACTTTCATGTTGGCCCTGCACACTCCTACACACTATACAATCCATGGGCCTGATGGACAAAAATATAAATCTTCTGGTCATCTAGGAGGGTGGACTTCTCAAAGGAGATAGCCAGTATGGTGGCACTGAAAATCAGTCATGGAACATCTGGTCTGGATAAGAAGGTGGTCTTCGTATATAGGGGGAGTTTTGGTGAGGTGTCACTTTATAAAATTTATGATGAAAAAACAAATTTATGCAAATTTCTCAAAAAAGGTCAAACATGACTGCTCCATGATCTGCTAATACGTGTTTTCTATTTCCCTTCACAGTTGTCCAAAAGCAGATGTATACCTGTATACTCAGGCTCAGTGCACAGTGAGGATCTCAAAGATCAGCTTATTTGCAGGTGTTGGTGTTACCATTGGGGTTCTACTCATTCTAGTGGTCGTATTATTCATTTTATGCTTGAAAGGAAAATACAAAGTCCCCAAAGAGCGGACTGATGAGGAAACGTACTATTCTACAATAAAGTAACGGACGTTACTGACTGACCAGAATAGGAGGACTTCTGGATATGTTTCATGAATTCGTTAATAAGTATAACTTCGAGCTACACTATTTACATGCCTGATTGTCAAGCGGGGTTCCCTGTTTGGCACCCCTATTTTATCTGTTAGCCAAAATAGACATTTACTGCAAGAGTGGCTTCAGCTCTGGAGGAATCAGTACAAACAAGTATTACTTAGTTATTGGAATAGCACATGTAATACCACCTTCCTCCTGTAGTGGCTGCTGCTGGAAAAATGACAAGCTCTCAGCACATAATCCCGGCGATCACACTGATTTCATTGCATTTTGTATTTAAAAATTTTTAGAAGCAAGAAAACTCCAGTGGTGCTCATGTGGAACAGAGATTATGAGTAGAAACACCTGTTGAAGACACTCATATACTAAGTACATATATCAATACATATCCACCTTACAGATGAGACAGAAAGTGACCTTTTCCAGATAGGTGTCGTTTTCACATGAAAATCCAAACATGCCATGGGCACTCCAGAGCGCTCTAGCTGCTAGCTTCTACTCACAGCGTCATGGAGGATGCTTTGAGCTATAGGATTTCTGGTAAATTTTACATTCGGCCACTCCTAATGGTAGAGGGCAGTTAATATTGCAGATGGGAGGAAAGTAGCACAGATCATAACTGGAATCCTCTTGATATTTCTTGCCTTACTTCCCACATACTAAAGAATTTGGGGGGGGGATTTTTTATGCCTCTCTTTTTTAATTAAATTACTACATTTGGATATTTGCTTTGTGGAAATATTTCAATAATTTTTGAATGACTAATTCTCAATAAATGTAATTTTAAAAATAATCAACATTTCAATTTTTTTCCGTAAATTAAAATTAAAAACAAAATAGAGTCAGAGTGCTGATGTCTGAGTGTAAAGAGGATAGCCTCACCACAGGAGTCTCAGTGCTGATATCTGAGTGTAAAGAAAATAGCCTCACCACAGCAGTCTGAGTGCTGATATCTGAGTGTAAAGAGGATAGCCTCACCACAGGAGTCTGAGTGCTGATGTCTGAGTGTAAAGAGGATAGCCTCACCACAGGAGTCAGAGTGCTGATGTCTGAGTATGAAGAGGATAGCCTCACCACAGGAGTCTGAGTGCTGATGTCTGAGTGTAAGAGGATAGCCTCACCACAGGAGTCTGAGTGTAAGAGGATAGCCTCACCACAGGAGTCTGAGTGTGATATCTGAGTGAAAAGAGGATAGCCTCACCAGGGAGTCTGAGTGCTGATGTCTGAGTGTAAAGAGGATACCTCACACAGGAGTCAGAGTGCTGATGTCTGAGTGTAAGAGGATAGCCTCACCACAGAAGTCTCAGTGCTGATATCTGAGTGTAAAGAAAATAGCCTCACCACAGGAGTCTGAGTGCTGATATCTGAGTGTAAAGAGGATAGCCTCACCACAGGAGTCTGAGTGCTGATATCCGAGTGTAAAGAGGATAGCCTCACCAGGGAGTCTCGAGTGCTGATGTCTGAGTGTAAAGAGGATAGCCTCACCACAGGAGTCAGAGTGCTGATGTCTGAGTATGAAGAGGAAAGCCTCACCACAGGATTCTGAGTGCTGATGTCTGAGTGTGAAAAGGATAGCCTCACCACAGGAGTATGAGTGTTGATGTCTGAGTGTAGGGGATAGCCTCACCAGAGGAGTCTGCTTACTGATGTCTGAGTATGAAGAGGATAGCCTCACCACAGGAGTCTGAGTGCTGATGTCTGAGTGTAAAGAGGATAGCCTCACCACAGGAGTCTCAGTGCTGATATCTGAGTATAAAGAGAATAGCCTCACCACAGGAGTCTGAGTGCTGATATCTGAGTGTAAAGAGGATAGCCTCACCACAGGAGTCTGAGTGCTGATATCTGAGTGAAAAGAGGATAGCCTCACCAGGGGAGTCTGAGTGCTGATGTCTGAGTGTAAAGAGGATAACCTCACCACAGGAGTCAGAGTGCTGATGTCTGAGTGTAAAGAGGATAGCCTCACCACAGAAGTCTCAGTGCTGATATCTGAGTGTAAAGAAAATAGCCTCACCACAGGAGTCTGAGTGCTGATATCTGAGTGTAAAGAGGATAGCCTCACCACAGGAGTCTGAGTGCTGATATCCGAGTGTAAAGAGGATAGCCTCACCAGGGGAGTCTGAGTGCTGATGTCTGAGTGTAAAGAGGATAGCCTCACCACAGGAGTCAGAGTGCTGATGTCTGAGTATGAAGAGGAAAGCCTCACCACAGGATTCTGAGTGCTGATGTCTGAGTGTGAAAAGGATAGCCTCACCACAGGAGTATGAGTGTTGATGTCTGAGTGTAGGGATAGCCTCACCAGAGGAGTCTGCTTACTGATGTCTGAGTATGAAGAGGATAGCCTCACCACAGGAGTCTGAGTGCTGATGTCTGAGTGTAAAGAGGATAGCCTCACCACAGGAGTCTCAGTGCTGATATCTGAGTATAAAGAGAATAGCCTCACCACAGGAGTCTGAGTGCTGATATCTGAGTGTAAAGAGGATAGCCTCACCACAGGAGTCTGAGTGCTGATATCTGAGTGAAAAGAGGATAGCCTCACCAGGGGAGT
Organism: Oophaga sylvatica; assembly: GCA_033576555.1. Lineage (NCBI taxonomy): Eukaryota > Metazoa > Chordata > Amphibia > Anura > Dendrobatidae > Oophaga > Oophaga sylvatica. The sequence goes on along the minus strand of JARQOD010001110.1, from coordinate 58,182 downwards.
CTGAGTGCTGATGTCTGAGTGTAAAGAGGATAACCTCACCACAGGAGTCAGAGTGCTGATGTCTGAGTGTAAAGAGGATAGCCTCACCACAGGAGTCTGAGTGTTGATGTCTGAGCATGAAGAGGAAAGCCTCACCACAGGATTCTGAGTGCTGATGTCTGAGTGTGAAAAGGATAGCCTCACCACAGGAGTATGAGTGTTGATGTCTGAGTGTAGAGGATAGCCTCACCAGAGGAGTCTGCTTACTGATGTCTGAGTATGAAGAGGATAGCCTCACCACAGAAGTCTGAGTGCTGATGTCTGAGTATGAAGAGGAAAGCCTCATCAGAGGGTCTGAGTGCTGATGTCTGAGTATGAAGAGGATAGCCTCACCACAAGAGTCTGAGTATGAAGAGGATAGACTCACCAGAGGGGTCTGAGTGCTGAAGTCTGAGTATGAAGAGGATAGCCTCACCAGAGGGGTCTGAGTGCTGATGTCTGAGTATGAATAGGATAGCCTCACCAGAGGGGTCTGAGCAGTAGCGTAGCTACCAGGGGAGCAGAGGGTGCGGTCACCCGGGCCCCTTGCTCTGAGCGGCCCACCTGGAGCTACTGCAACTGTGGGCCAAAATACCTGTTGAGAGGTGCAGAAGTCTCATTGACAGTTACAGGAATCGTTTGATTGCAGTGATCGCCTCAAAAGGTTGTGCAACAAAATATTAAGTTAAGGGAACCATCATTTCTGTCCAGGCCGATTTCATGAGTTTTATTTTATTTTTTTTATTCTGTAGAAGCTGAAAAGCAATGTCTGACTATGGTGACAGAAATACCTTGAATCTGACAAAAGTAATAATAAATAAAATATCTATGAAAATGAACAAATGAAAGTCCGACACGTACCAACAATTTTGACCACGTGTGTAATTTGGGGGCCATTGTACAGCGCGAGAGCTAATGCTGGTGTCATTATAAAGTGGATGAGCTAATGCGGGGGTCATATACAGTGTGAAGACTACTGCGGGGGCTTGTAGACAGTATGGGAGCTGCTGTGGGGGCACAATAGAGACATTCTACTATGTAGGGGGCACAGTGGTGGCACTATGTGAGGCAGTAAAAGGATCCCTGCTTTTGTACTACACAGCAGGTGCAGTATCAGGGACACATACAGCAATGGCTCAGTATTGGGGTATCAGCAGGATGAGGAGTTTGTACAGGTTGGGAATAGATGGTGGTGGGGCTGGAATTATGAGAAGTGAAATGTGTCTGTGCTGTAATCTGTGCAGACAAGTCCTGGCTGAAGAAGTCGTCATGTCGGTCTGAGTAAGATGTACAAGTAATTGACTCCATCAGAAAGAGCGTCACCTGTAAGGTATTACCTGTAACTGTATTGTAAACTCTTGTATATTCTGCAGCACTGGTATCTACCACTATATGTCACCATATGGCGGTAATATCAATATTGGAGATTTTTTTCAGGTACAACACAGTCACCTGCTGATGTTCCTCTATGCCCACGACTAGAGTGCACCACCTGATTTGTAATCAGGGTTGCCGGTTAGGGGCCCACTCTGATTCCCCCCCCCCCCCGGAGCTGAACCCCTAGCTACGCCTCTGGGTCTGAGTGCTGATGTCTGAGTATGAAGAGGATAGCCTCACGAGAGGAGTCGGAGTGCTGATGTCTGTGTATGAAGAAGATAGCCTCACCAGAGGAGTCTGAGTGCTGATATGTGCATGTAAAGAGGATAGCCTCACCAGAGGGGTCTGTGTGCTGATATCTGCGTGTAAAGAGGATAACCTCACCAGAGGAGTCTGAATGCTGATGTCTGAAAGTAAAGAAGATAGCCTCACCAGAGGAGTCTGAGAGCTGATGTATGAGTATGAAGAGGATAGCCTGACCACAGGGGTCTGAGTGCTGATTTCTGAGTATGAAGAGGATAGCCTCACCAGAGGAGTCTGAGTGCTGATGTCTAAGTATGCAGAGTATAGCCTCACCAGAGGAGTCTGAGTGCTGTTGTCTGAGAATGAAGAGGATAGCCTCACCAGAGGGGTCTGAGTGCTGTTGTCTGAGTATGAAGAGGATAGCCTCACCAGAGGAGTCTGAGCGCTTATGTCTGAGTGTAAAGATGATAGCCTCACTAGAGGAGTCTGAGTGTTGATGTCTGAGTATGAAGAGTATAGCCTCACCAGAGGGGTCTGAGTCCTGATGTCTGAGTATGAAGAGGATAGCCTCACCAGAGGGGTCTCAGTGCTGATGTCTGAGTGTAGAGGATAGCGTCACCTGAGGTAACTGGATACTTGGGCTTGATAGTGTCAGCAGATTTGTTTAATTGTCCATTACCTGAGAAACTGATCTTTTAGGTATCACTATCTAGCCAAGGTTAGTGACAGAAGCTGAAAACAAACTAGGTCTGCAGTAAGACAATCCGGAGAGTAAGAACAGGTAGGCTATAGTGATGGGCGAGCACTAAAATGCTTGGGTGCTCGTTTTTCGGGTCGAGCAAATTGGAATAATCGGGTACTCGGACAGAACAACGAGCCCAATGTAAGTCTATGGGAGACCCAAGCATTTTTCCTGCGATCCCCCGGGGGTCCTTTTAAGGTCTAAAAACGTCTGAAAATGATGGAAACACTGCTCAAATGACACGGGAACAGCTTTAAACAATGTTGTCAGAGTTTCATGCCATTTTTATCGGTGTACCAAAAAACATACAAAAACGAAACCAAAACTGATTTTGCTGGGAAATATGTGAAGGTACATCCTTTCCAGGTTAATGACTTGTGTATAAGGCAAAATAATTAACCCCAGACCAAAATGTTCCTCCACCACTTGGGCTATGTTCACACACCGTGTTTTTGAAGCCTTTTTCAACTTTAACATTGCTTTCAACCAAAACAAATGCATTCTCTGTGAAATGTCATTGTAACATTTACCAGCCCTAGCTGGCCATGTGGTGTGTGACACATCATCAGACACATCTTGTTTCATTTATGAAGGAGGGACTCTTAAAGTCACAGAGCCTATTTTTACAGGGGCATCAGGCAGCATTAATCTGATTAAAGGGTCATTATTAAACAGTGGGTCTCCGAAACTGTTATAGCCTATGCTGTGAGTGGATGGGCTGCCAAGAATTACGACGCACCCCAATACCCCTTTCACGAGATGTCCAGGATGGCTTCCTTAAAAAATGTTGCATTGAATGCAAGGCCTGCCCTGCTACCAAGTCATATGCACCCCAATAAGCCTTTGAACCCACATACTGGATGGGCCCAGGAAAATCCACTTCACATTATTCATTTTGTCCTCCCATTCTGTTTTCTTATGCATTGACAGCAAGGCCTGCCCTGCTACCAAGTCATATGAACTCCAATAAGCCGTTTAACCCACATACTGGATGGGAACAGGAAAATCCACTTCATATTATTCATTTTGTTCTCCCATTTTGCTTTGTTATGCATTGACTGCAAGGCCTGCCCTGCTACCAAGTCATATGTACCCCAATAACCCCAATCCACCCTTGGAAGAAACATGGAGGAGGGCCTCTTACCAAAAAAATGTCCCATTAAAAAGGAGCGGGTCTCCTAGACTTTTAATGCCCATACCCTAAGTGTATTGGCTGGCCAACATTTTCCCTGTGGGGTACACCTCAACCTTTTCCATAACAAGTATTTATCGCCCAGCCAAAATACACACCCTTGTTAGGATTTTGACACTGGCTGTAGCAGCACAGAACACGTTAACCCTTTTGATCTAGTGGCGTTGGATGATGAGCTGTGGAAGAAGGCCTGATTAAAAACTAGGCCCAATTTAAAAGGAGCTGGTCTCCTAGACTTGGAATACCCATACACTAAGTGTGTGGGCTGGCAAATATTTTCCCCTATGGGGTAGATATCAACATAGTGTGTACCTTTTTTTTTTTAATGGCATCATAAACAACTTGCAAAACTGTAACATGGTTTCCTACACAGTTGCTGCTGGGAAGGTGTAGGTTTTTAGTAACAATACGGCGGATGAATCGTTGGATGAAGTGATCAGGAAAAGGGGCATGGTGATGACAGGAATGGGAAAGTGTTATGAATGTGCTAGAGATGGTTTCTGAGCAGAGGCTCCCTTTGGTGGTTACAGACAGTACTGAACCTTCCAGCGAGGAATGGCAATCTGGGATCACTGACTGGACTGATATAAGGGAGGTTCCCTCCCATGATGGTCGCCGGTGATCAATTGTTCTTGTCTCAATTGTGGTTCCTGGTTCATTTGGAAGTTTGCTGGAGTCTTGCCTGCATGTTCTGCTTTCAGATAAGATATTTTCTGCTTTTATTTTTGTGCTTGCTTTTTGCTTAGTTTTCTGTACTTTTGTGGAGGTCAGCCGGGTCCCCTCCTGGGGCCTGTGCTCCTCTCAGTTTATCTGTAGCCACTGTTATTTGTTCATTTGCTCTTTCCTGTTTTTTTCAGTGGCTGCAGCTTAGTTTTGTTACACCAGAGATCTGCTTTAGGTGGTGGAGATCGTGTGATCTCAGGTGTTTTTGCAATCAGAAGAGTTGGTATTTTTTAGGGTTTTTTGTTGGATTGCAGTCAGAATTCTTTCCTGTACTTTTCTGTCTAGACAGATTGGGCCCCAGCATTTGCTCATTCTATTTTCTGTCTGTGTCCGTGCTTTCTTCTTGTCTAACCGCCATTACATGTTTGGGGGCTTCCTATTTTCTTTGGGGATCTGCTCCGGGGCAAATAGCTTTCATCTTTCTGCCTTTAGGTGTAGTTATCTCTCAGGCTGTGACGAGGCATCTAGGATCAACGTAGGAACGCTCTACGGCTACCTCTAGTTGTGTGGTTAGTTCAGGTTACTGCAATCCAATAGGTTCCAGCCTCTCTGGTGTATTGCCGTTTTTGCTTTTTCTCCTCAGCTACCTAAACATAACAGGAAAGTACGTGATTAATAACAGCAGTGGCTATGGGAGGTATGAGATCCAGGATACAGCCTACAATGATTCATCATTTAGCCACCATCAATTACCAGAATCGGTTTCATGCCCGTGAGAAGATCGGTGCAACAGATGCGCATGTGAGACTCGGCCTAAGAAATGCCCGTCCAAAATATGTTGCCAAAGATGCACGTGTCTGTATAAAGGGCAAAGTGCAACATGTTCGTGAGATGCTGAATTAGAGAAAGCAGATCAGTGTTGGAGGAAAACCAAACAAACTATTGGATGCTCGTGAAAAACTAAGTTTAAAGAGGAGTGCACCGTCCGTAGCTATAAAACACACCCGTGGCACAAGCTTCTTCATCTTCACCCATACATATTACCAATAAGATCCTAATGTTCCAGTGGAAAATTATTTGTCCTAGTGTAACGAACACTGTTAAAGGAATGCCACTAAACGTAGATAACCACGACCCTGGGAAACACCAGATTTCCTCTTTACAAGATATGTACGATGATGGTATTGATGATGACTTTGAAATTTACCACATCCGCACCAAGAAGATGAAGATCACAGCTGCAAACAATGTTCAAAAAAGGCCGTGAATGTCTGGAAAATCATTTTCTCTAGGGCAAAGTTTACCTCTTACTAAAGTGGTACCGAATGAGGCATACACAGCTCTCAGGTGTACTCAGTGTGAGATGCTTGAAGGATGATGAATTCTGATTTGTCCATGTCCACTTTTGAAAGCGAGCAGAAAAGAAGGATGATATAGTGGGAAGACATGTGATTTTGGTCAGTAAGGAGGTGATGTCAGGTACAGATAGGTAGATCTGCATGTCATCGGCGTAGTGATGATATTGCAAATCGTGCCATTACATCAGCTGTCCCAGGCCGAAGGTGTAGATGGAGAAGAGTAGGGGTCCTAGAACAGAGCCTTGGGGAACACCAAAAGACAGGTGTTGAGGTGAGGAGGTGGTGTGGGAGAGGGAGACAATGAACGTCCCCCTACCAGTCTTGTTTTTTTTTAAATATGTAATTGGAAAAACAGCCGCACTCAAACAATCTTTCAATGCAAGTGAAAAAAGTTTTATTTGAAAACACCACAGCATAAAAAACGTGTAGAGGTAATGTTTCGACCCTGCAATGGGTCTTTCTCAAACCTTAAGGAAGATAACGGAAAAGGAACAGAGGAGGCCACTGTGGGATATGAAAACTTGAAAAGACTCCAGGCCATATATATACGGAAATCCGACAGGGCAGGGACCAACTGAAGGTCCTGGTAGGATGAAGGTTCAGGTGCCGTCTGTGGTGGTTTTTCTGCTATATTGTTTTTTTTTTAAAGACTCTGTGTGATGATACTGCAAGCTTCATTTCTTGTGCTGTTTCCAGAACTTTCCCCATAGTACTACAACCCCCACCGTTTGCAAGCACAGGGCAAAGTTACCCCTCCCTCCTTTTCTCTGCAGCTCACGCTTCCCTTCCCTCCTCCCAACCTGCAGTCAAGCTCAGTGTAACCTGAGCTACCAGTGCTGGAAGTTTTGCCGCTTCACCGCAGGGGTCCCTATTGTCAGCAACATGTGCTGTCCCTACCCTAGCAGCCATTTTGGAGACTTCATTCTGTTTTGGTTATAACACGGTGGGGATTTGCATCAGAAACACAAAAGTTACTGTTTTGAAGCCTGTGTCCATGGGCATCGTTCCCGTGGTACTGGTGAACCCGTAACTCCAACAAAACCCGAGAAATGGAATTCTCGGATTCCCCATGGACTAGCTCAGCCAAGTTTGGACTCATTTGAACTGTCATTTTAAAGTAAGATCATTGATAGGTCTGCCGTTATTCTGCTAGGTTCACAGGACGAGGGATGGACCTTATGATATTTCAGAGCTCAAATCATACACTTCTGTCCCTGGGAGGTGGCCAGAAAAACCCTCCCCTTTTCGTGAGGTCAGCAGCCCCAGGTATAAGTCTGGCAGTGAGCCCCCCTTGTCAGTCCCTGCTGTGAGGTCCTGACTAAGAGATCTGCAAATGAACTATGACGTGTGGCTCCTTTCCCCAGCCTGGCTTGCCTATGCATATGTAACTATCATGTGAGTTATCTTTCATTCTTAATCCCGTTTATTTTGTAACTGTATTGTACATAACGATATTGTCTCAGTTTGTTCCATCTTTTTATATTGTATAAGCACTGCCTGTCTTTTTAAGGAATAAACCTATAAATTTATTAGTTTGTTTCTCCTGCTCTATAAACGAATTTGCATGCGCCTGAAGTACTACGCTACTGTTTTGGGGTTGCTACGGACCCTCTTGATAAATTGTTCCAAGTAAACCGTGGCTGGTGGCAGCTATAAAGAAGGGGTGTAAAGTGTTGACCTATGGGGTGGCGTTGGCGGTGACGGAGCGGGTTTTATAAGTGTATTACCCGGCTGCGGCTCGGAGTAACTATAATTCCCTCACTGCAGCGTGCCCAATAGCCAGCACACATCCAAGTGACCCGTCTGGCGACTAATTATCCTAGGTGCAGTTTCCTGACTGACCTGAGGGTAAGGGGGGCGCCAGAGAGTTGCAAGTTCCTGAGTGGAAGTGGGATAATTATAAATCCCTGCAGTTTACTGGGTCGGACGGCAGCAGCCGTCGTGTGTGTGCACCGTTTCATCACACTCTGCCGATAACCCCAAAAAGGACATTTGTAACACTGGCCATGGCCGCATCAGCAGGGGTAGTAAAACTACCAGCCTTATCACCATCAGCATGATCAGGCATATGGCAGCAAAGCACCCGACTTTGTTGGTTGAACACCAGGCTTCATGAACAGTTGTGAGCGGGTGATACCACTGCTTCTTCCGCTGTAGTGCGTGCAAGCCAATCCCCTGTCCACGGTGTATGCAAAGATGCCTCCTGCCCTGCACCTGCCATTGACCACAGTCAAATAGCATCATCATCAAGCACGTCCACATCCTTGTCCCAGCGCAGCCTTCAGTTGTCCATACCCCAGTCATTATACCGTAAGCGGAAAGACGCAGCCAACAGCCCACAGCCCACAGTACTAAATTCACAAATTTCTCGTCTGCTTGCGCTCTAAATGTTGCTTTATAGGCTTGTGGGAGACGGACACTTTCCGCAAGCTGATGGCAGTGACAGTAACAAGGTACTCGGTCCCCACCCACCTCTATTTCTCTGGGTATGCTGACACGACATTACACAAGCAAGCACGTGTCCCACAACATTGCCAGGGCCATCAACAATGCTGTTACAGGGAAAGTGCACCTAACCACGGACCCGTGGCCAAGTGCTTGTGGGCAGGGACCGTACATCTCACTGACTGCACACTTTTGCGTAGAAGAAGTCATGACCCAGTCGGACATTGGGAGACCATGTCACAGATGTATGGAGGAGACAGTTTGGGAAAGGCTTTGTATGTCATATTTAGGGTTTTGAACTGTAGCCTATGGGCAATAGAAAGGCAGTGAAGGGCATGGCATATAGAAGAGGCTGGGGAATAACGGAGGGACAGTTGGATTATTCTGGCAGCAGAGTTTTGGATAGATTTGAGTGCTGCAAGAGTGCTAGAGGGGAGGCTAGAGAGTATAAGGTTGCAATAGTCAAGGCGGGAGATCATGAGGGCATGCACAAACATTTTTGAATTTTCTTGGAATGTATGGATCCAGGAAATGTTTTTGAGTTGCAATGGTCAGGAGGAGGCAAGGGCTTGGATCTTGGCTTGAAAGAGAGGGCAGAGTCGAGTATCACCCTGAGGGCATGAACATGTGGGAATATTTGGCCCGGTGTGCCGTCCTAGCATTACACAAGCACGTGTTCCCACAACATTACCCTCCACAATGCTGTTACTTGGAAAGTCCACCTAGCCACGAACACGTGGACAAGTGCTTGAGGTCAGGGATGGTACATCTCACTAAGGGCACAATAGGTTAACATAGTGGAAGCCGGGACCCACTCCAACCTTGGTATGGTGCACGTCCTGCCAAACTCTGAGTATTGCGGGCCCTACGTCAATCTGGGTTGCCCCCACAGTCTCCAGCTCCTGCACCTCCTCCTTCGCCTCCTCTTCAGCCTCCAGCTACAAAAGGTAGCACATCAGTCACAAGCTGGAAGCTGTTGTGAACACTCTGAATCTGACTTCTGAGTTTGAGCTCCCTCTGGTGGCTGCTGATAGTAATGAAGCTGCTTTGGCTAACAGAAGTCTATCACCTGGGGGTGATGACTGGCAATCAGGTGTGACTGAATGGGGAGATATAAGTGAGCAACCTTCCATGATCCTTGCCGGTGATTTCTTTCTTCCTGGTCACTGTTGGAAGTCAGCTTGCTTCCTGCTTTGTCCTGCAACTTTCAGATAAATTATTTGCTGTTTATTTCTGTGGCACTTGGCACTTTGTCTTTTCAGTTTTCTGCCTTTCTGAGTTTGTACAGCCAGGTTCCCCAGCGGGGGCCTGCGCTGAACTCTGTTTCTCTTTTGCCACTGTTTATGTATTTTCAGTTCCCTGTTTTTTCAGTGTCTGCTGGTTTGCTACCAGTTCACACCAGAGTTCTGATCTAGCGGGGGAGAGATTGTGTGGTCTCAGTATTTTTGCATATCAGACGTGTTGGAATTTTTTCTTACAGTTTTGCCGGATTGCAGACAGTATTCTTTCCTGTACTGTTCTATCTAGACAGTTTGGGCCCCTGCATTTGATTGCTCTATTTTCTGCCTGTGTTTGTATTTCATCTTGTCTCACCGCCAATATATGTTTGGGGGCTACCTATTCCTTTGGGGGCTCTACTCCGGGGCAGTTAGCTTTCCCCTTTCTCCCTTTAGGCTTAGTTAACTCTCCGGCTGTGTCGAGGTGTCTAGGTCTTCGTAGGTACGTCCCACGGCTAATTCTAGTTATGCTGTCAGTTTAAGGGTCTGCAATCCGCTAGTTACCAACCTCTCTGGGTGTCTAGTTGCTAAGCTAATTTTTGCTTCTGTCTCCTCGGCTACCAAATCATAACAGAAAGCACTGCAGCACTGCCAAATGAAAGCGGGAATAGGCTGTGCTGAAGCTAATATGCTTCTGTGACAAACCCCAAAATGCTGAAGAGTTGTGGACAGCTCTGAAAGAGCAGGCAGATCGGTGGCTGAGACGTCTGAACCCACAGCCAGGCATGGTTGTGTATGACAATGGCTGGAACCTGGTGACTGCACTGTGTTGAGGCGAGCTCACACACGTTCCATGCCTTGCTCATACGATTAACCAAATTGGTCAACGTTTTTTGAAAAGCAACACGGAGCTAGCAGATCTGCTGAGAAAAGTGAAACGCTCGAAATATCCATTTTAGAAAGTCAGCTACAGCTTCATCCGCCCTTCCCGTGATTCAGCAGCGCTTTCAGCTTCTGGCTCAATGACTGGTGTGTGATGCCCCCAGGCCCTGGAACTCTACACTGCAGATGTTGGAAAGGATTTGTGAGCAGAAGAGGGCAGTTGATGAATAGTCTACCAGCATCAACAATGTTGTCGGTATTCAGTTCTGTCTTCACACATAACATCTGAGGTGTGGACATGGATGTCTGACATATGTAACATCCTCCAAAACTTTGACGAATCCACAAAGAGGGTGAGCGTCAATGACACCATAATTAACGTCTCCATCCTGCTTATCTGTGTTCTAATTTGAAGATTGAGAGTTATTATAGAGCAAAAACATATTTACAGTTTAACAGTTTCAAACACAACAGTCCTAAGTAACAACGATAACAATAATCCAATAATTAAACCAAAACAAAACTACCCTGCTGGTGACAGCTTACAATCTACACTAAGTAACAAAGATAACAATAATTAAAACAAAACAAAACAATCCTACTCGTGACAACTTACAATCTAAAATGAGGTGGGGGAGATAAAAAATTCAGGGGTGTATTTACAAGAAGGTATTTACAATGATGTTTGGTTATCCACGCTGAACACGTGGCATGAACTGGCTCTCTCTACTGCGCACGTGTGCTGTACTAACGATCAAGGAGCGCACGGCACCTCTCTCTCTGGCGGTTACTAGTCAAACAGTGCCTGTTGTGAATGGACTTGAGATGAGTTCTGAGCAGAGGCTCCCTCTGGTGGTTACAAGCGGTACTGGACTGTCCAGTGAAGATTGTGAGGATTGGGAATCAGGTGTTACTGACTGGTCTTATATAAGGGAGTCGCCTTCCCATCAGGGTTGCCGGTGATCAATTGTTCTGGTCTCAATCCTTGATTCCTGTTTCCTTTGTATCCTGCTGTGTCGTGTCTGCATCTCCTGCTAACAGATAAGACATTTTCTTCTTTTTGTTTTTGTGCTTGATTTTTGCATTTTGTCCTGCACTTCTGTGGGGGCCTTCAGGGTCCCCTCCGGGGGCTTTTGCCCTCTCAGTTTAGTTCAGCCACTGATGTTTTGTACATTTGCTTTTTCCAGTTTTTTCAGTGGCTGCTGTTTTGATTTTGTTACACCAGAGAACTAATTTAGGTGGTAGAGGTCGTGTGATCTCAGGTGTTTTTGAAATTAGTAGAGTTGGTGCTTTTCAGGGTTTTTTAGGATGGCAGTAAGTGCCCTTCCTATCCTTTTCTATTTAGATAGTTTGGGCCCCAACGTTTGCTCATACTATTTTCTGTCTGTGTCAGTATTTCTTCTTGTCTAACCGCCATTACATGTTTGGGGGCTTTCTATGTTCTTTGGGGATCTGCTCCGGGGCAGATAGCTTTCCTCTTTCTATCTTTGGGTATAGATAGTTTCTCGGGCTGTGACGAGGCGTCTGGGACCAACGTAGGAACGCTCCACGGCTGCCTCTAGTTGTGGTGGTTAGTCAGGGTACTGCAATCTCATAGATTCCAACTGCTCTGGTGTATTGCCTTTTTTACCTGCACTCCTCAGCTACCAAATCATAAACAAGTGCCTTGGTAAATGGCAGTACCGCTTTCAGTGGCAGGAGATAATGGGAAACTGTCCTTTGCAGCTCCACTGATCCAAGGACGGAGCACGCTACTTAGCCTAAGCGCTGCTTGTCCACACCAAAATCTTGGATTCTTGCCCGATTTCTCTTAAGCTGGCCCCATGCCTCTAGGCCACCGGGTCTGTCTGCTGCATTTTGCCACAGCGTCGGTGCTTCGGGTGCATAGTGCACTGCCCCCCTTGCTGCTCACACGGTCACAGCTGTGGACTCACTCCTGCTTTACTTTTTTTCCTTCAGCTTCCGGCCAGGTTCCCTGTCTAAACACGACCCCTCTTTCTGTATATGGGGCCTGTCGTTACCCTATTCCTTCCGCCGGGAAACAGGGGACACAGCCTGACAGTTCCGGAAACGGCGCAGCACAGGTACCCGCAGCCTGGTCATCCTGACTGCGTACATATTGGCAAATCAGTCCTTTAATGCAAGCAGCATAGAAGGCATGTACTTCCAATTTTCTAGAGAAAATTGTATAGTACATCCAGAACAGTTTCAATTTGAAGGACTTTGTGGCTCATATCATTCCACAAGATGACACTAGTCTCATACTTAAAATTTTTGGTAGAAAATATTTCCCCACTGATAGCTTGTGTATGTTTAGAATTATGTTACTCATTTGTGTGATTAATTATTCATACCTATTTGGTTCACAAATTCACAATATGTTCATCTTTTTCTTCAAGGCTTTGGAATATAATGTTGTAAGAGTTAAAGAAACTTGGTGAAGTGTGTTTTACCTCAAATGTGAAACTACTTGTCAATTGTCATGTTTACTATTTCTCCATTCTGTGTGCGGCTAACCACCTCATTGATGTTATTGAGTTTCTTTGTCAAGAAAACAACAGCTGCACCAATACCACATGCTTTTCCTATTAATTCATCATGCTGCTGAAGTAGAGGTGAGATTACGGACCTACATAACATCTGAGGACTGTAGTCAGCATGACACTGTGCCAACACCCACTGGGGTATAGCTATCAAGTTGTCATAGTTTATGCCCAGCTGAACAGAGTTGTCAGAAAAAAAAATCCTTCAATAACATGTGTCATGTATAGTGTACAGTTCCTATAGCGTCTTGTGCTTGGGTGCGAGGAAACACAGGAGACATAGGTTGAAATGAAATTACTTGTATTACTTCATACAAGCATGCTGAAAAGTTCACACAGTTTGCAGGAACAGCGACAGGAGACACAGCAGGCCAGAGTAACTTCAAGCACTACAATAAATCTCCAAAGCAGGTTCAGGATCTCTTCTCTGTACCGTAATTCCTCTGCAAACATGGATTCACCAAACAGCAGGTTTCCAGAGTCCAAAAGTGTTCCAAGGTTCCTCAGTAGGGAATAGCTGGAGTACAAGTCCAAGGCTTCCAGGAGTCAGGTCACAGACTGACTGAGGCTGATTCAGGAGCACTGATTGTTCAGCTGAGGCTGCTTAAGAAGCAAGAGGGAAGAATCAGGGCGGGAACATGAAAACTAGAAACTCCATATTAACTGAGGGCAAGAGCTGCAGAAAGACAGAAAGCAAAAAGGCCGACGGAAAACTGAGTTTCAAGGAACATGTCAACAGAGAAAAGAACCTTACATTACTCCCCCTTAGGGACAACCCCCGGATGACCTCAGACCCGGCTTGTCAGGGTACCTCTGATGAAACTGCGGAGCAGGCGAGGAGCATTTACATTATTGACTGGTTCCCATGAGTTGTCCTCCACTGGGTAGCCCTGCCATTTAATCAAATATTGCAACTGATTTCTGTACAACCTGGAATCTAAAATCCTTTCCACCATAAATTCTTCCTGACCATCGACCAGCACTGGGTCAGGGCAAGGAGAAGAACGTCCAGGAAAGTATTGGGTGTTGCAGCCTTTAGTAGGGATACATGAAAGACAGGGTGGATTCTCATAGTTCTGGGCAGTTGAGACGACAAGCAACAGCACTTATAATCTTATTGATCTTATAAGGTCCAATGTACTTATGTCCCAATTTAGACGATGGAATATTTAATTTAAGATTTCTGGTTGACAGCCAGACCAAATCTCCTACCTTGAAAGCTGGTGCAGGTTTACGAAATTTATCTGCTGCTTTCTTGTACCTTTCCTGAGCCAATTCTAGATTTTCCTTTAGAAGATCCATATTCTTTTGTAAAGAAGTGATTCTTTCAGCCACTGCCGCAAGGGCGTATCTATGGGAAATCGAGGAAGAATGTTAGGATGATAACCTAGATTGGAGTAAAAAGGAGACTGCTTAGTGGAGGCGCTCTGAGAGTTGTTATAAGAGAACTCAGCCAGTGGAAGTAGATCCACCCAATCATCCTGTAGGTGGCAGATAAAACAGCGGAGATACTGCTCCAGGGTCTGATTGGTTCGTTCTGTCTGTCCATTAGTCTGGGGATGAAAAGCAGAAGAAAGGTTTACTTTAATGTCCAATGCTGCACAGAAATTTTGCCAAAACCTTGAAGTGAATTGCACCCTCGATCCGAAATGACCTCATCCGGTACTCCATGTAAGCGAAACACATTCTTAATCATCAAGTCTGATGTCTGTTTTGCAGTGGGTAAGCGACACAAGGGATAAAATGAGCTGCCTTTGTTAGACGGTCAACCACCACTAGAATGGTGTTCTTCCCTTGAGAGGTTGGTAACTCCACAATGAAGTCCATAGAAATGGATCCCCACAGGCGGGACGGGGTGGGAAGAGGTTGCAACAGACCAGTTGGTGAGGAGCAAGGTGTTTTGCATCTTGCACAGACTTCACATGAAGTGACATAGTTTAAGACATCTTTCCTGTAAGTGGGCCACCAAAAGAAACGAGAAAGAAATTCTTGTGTCTTTAGAATTCCCCTATGCCCGGCTATCTTGGAATCGTGGATGAGTTGCAATACTCTCAATCTGACTGTTTCAGGTATATTACAGACGTTGTCCCTGAATCCACACACCATTCTTAAAGACAAGACTTACGTCCCTTGGGGGTTGAGCCAACAAAGAATCCGCATGGTATGCTTCCTTGATGTCCTTAAGTAGGTCTTGATTATGAATCACTCCCAGGAATCTAGAGTCAGGAAAATAGTCTTAGGAGGAGTAAGTGGACGTGTCTCTGCTGAATGAATCCTAGAGAGTGCATCAGCCTTTCCATTGCGCGATCCTGGTCTATAAGAAATGACAAAATTAAATTGGTTTTAGGAAAAGATTACAGCGAGCCTGGCGAGGAGTCAGGCACTTAGCCGACCTGATAAATTCAAGGTTACGATGGTCTGTCAGGACGACTATTTGCTGTGCAGCTCCCTGAAGAAGGTGTCTCCATTCCTTGAAGGCGGCAATAATGGCCAACAATTCTCTATTGCCCACATCGTAGTTCCTCTCAGCCGAAGACAACTGCTGGGAAAAGAAGGCACAGGGATGCAAGACATTCTTCTCACCTGTTCTCTGAGAGAGTATAGCTCCAACGGCACAGTCTGAAGCATCCACCTCTATTATGAAGGCAAGCTCGGGGTTGGGATGTACTAAGATTAGGTGCGGTGGTAAATTTATCCTTTAAACAGGAAAATGCTTCCTGAGCTTGCGGGGTCCAGGAGAACCTAGACTGTTTCAGGGTAAGTTGGGTGATAGGTGACACTACCTCAGAAAAATTCTTAATGAAACGTCTCTATAGAAGTTGGCAAACCGATGAAACGCTGTACCTCCTTCACATTTCTAGGAATTGGCCAATCCTTGATGGCTTGGGTCTTGCTTCCATCCATACTAATCCCTTGCGTAGATAGTACATACCCCAGAAATTGAATTTCGGTCCTATGGAATTCACATTTTTCAAGTTTGATGTAGAGTATGGTTTTGTCTTAGGCGTTCTAGACCATTCTCACATGTCCATGATGTTCCTCTGTGGAGTTAGAAAAAATTGAATATCATCCAGATAAATCACCAAATGTATCTAGGAGATCCCTGAAGATATCATTCACGAAGTGTTGGAAAGTGGCTGGGGCGGTACTCAGACCAAAAGGCATAACTAGATATTCAAAGTGTCCATAGCGTGACCTGAAAGCAGTCTTCCATTCATCCCCAGGTCTAATACGGACCAAGTTATAGGCCCCACGGAGATCCAGTTTAGAGAAAATTTTGGCATGCCGCACTCTCTCCAACAACTCAGGGATTAAAGGCAATGGATAACGGTTTCTAATAGTAACCTTATTGAGTTCCCTGTAGTCTATGCAGGGTCTCAGAGATCCATCTTTCTTCTTCCAAAGAAGATGGGTGCACCTGCGGGAGATGAAGAGGGGCGCATGAAGCCCTTGGCTAAATTTTCGTCTATATAATCCTTCAAAGCTTTTAGCTCGGGCCCCGCTAGGGGGTAGATCTTACCAAAAGGTATCTCGGCTCCAGGCAATAATTCAATTGGACAATCATATGGACGGTGAGGAGGAAGCTGATCAGCGTTCTTCTTGTCACATAAATCACATAGTCCTGGTATACAGCTGGTAGTTCAGGGATTGATATGGTTCCTTTAGGAACAGAGCAAGCTGAAACTCCTTGACTCATCTGTTTCTCTGGAAAGTGTAATTCCTTGGTCTCCCAGTTAATCGTAGGATTCTGCGCCTGCAGCCATGGTAGCCCTAGAATAATGGGAAAGTGGGGAGAGAGATAAGCAAAAAAGACATTTTCTCTGATGATCTTTACCCATAAGGACCCTCAAAGGCTCTGTTTCTTCATCCCTGGTCAAGAAGTCAGTAGAGAGCCATCCACAGTCTCCATCTGTACTGGAGTAGCCTTCTTCACTGAACGTATCCCCTGTTTCAGAGCAAAGGAGATATCCATAAAATTTCCACTTGCTCCTGAGTCGATCATAGCAGAGCTAGACACCCAGACTGAGTCAACCCAGAGTTTGATGGAAAGGAGCAATGAGAATTGTTTCTTTTACAACTCAGCTGGGACACCACTGAGGAAACTTGAAAAATTGCAGCGTTTATACCGTCATCGTCCCCAGAACTAACAGAGTTTAAGTCTGAGAAATCAAGATCTCTTGCAGCAGATCTCTCTGGAGCCTGAGGCTCGGACATGACAGAGCTCCTCTCGCAACACTCACAGTGAATGACTGCTGCAGTAGTCTTACGAGAACGGCTGGGGCAGTTTATAATGAAGTGCCCTGACTTACCACAGTAGAAACATAGATTTTCCTTTATGCGATGTTCTTTGCGTGCATCACTAACCCGTCTTTGTAAAGAGTCCACCTGCATGGGTTCAGGTTCTGGTTCCCTTGTGATCCTACTCAAAGGTTCCTTAGCTGAGGAGGGAGGTAGTAAAAGGTTAGTGCGATTATTTTCGAACCATCTCTCTTGTCTGCATTCAGTCAGACGAGCATCAATACGGATACAATAGTTAATAAAGTCACCTAACGCAGTGGGAGGGTCGGCACGAGCAAGTTCATCCTTAATCAGTGGAGACAACCCTTTCCGAAAAATAGATTTTTTAGCGGAAGTGTCCCAAGTGGTATCAAGAGCCCATCTCCTGAAATCCAGGGCATATTCAGCTACTGAACGCTTACCTTGGCGCAAAGTTAACATGGCTGCTTCAGCTGTTGCACCTCGATTGGGGTCATCAAACACCTGCCCCATGGCTGAAATAAAAGCATTAAGGTGATTCAAACAATCATCCTCAGTCTCAATCAGAGGGTTTGCCCACATCAAAGCCTTATTGGTAAGCAACATGATTATAGTAAGCACTTTGGATCGTTCAGTGGGAAATTGTGAAGCATGTGCAGAGAAAAATAAATTGCATTGATTAATAAATCCCCTGAATTTCTCACGTTCACCGCCAAAACGAAAAGGAGGTAATTTGGGGATCCCAGAACTCGGGGTTATGGCAGGAGCCTGGGCTCGTTCCTCTAGAGCCTCAATCCTGGCTCGCAATTCCTGGGTAGTCTGTCCAAACACTTGCAAATTATGATTAGTGAGGTCCTGTAGGCTTGCAAAACGGGTTTTTAAAGTCTGTACATCTGAAAGGATTGTATCAGTCACTCCGCAAAGTTCCTTTATGCGGGCCTCCATCTTCCAGATCTTTTAAGGCAGAAGTGCTGGAAGAGGAAAGGAAAAAAAAAAAAAAAACAATAGTGTTTACCTGTGGTAACACTCCAGAGTAAAATTTTAAGGGAATGCGCTCACCTGGAATGGTTGTGAGTAGTGTTGAGCATTCCGATACCGCAAGTATCGGGTATCGGCCGATATTCGCGTTATCGGAATTCCGATACTTAATTCCGATACTTTTTCAATATCGTATACCGGAATCGGAAGTTCCCATAATTCTTTGAGAGGCAATGTGATTTTAGTCAGCCAATGAGGAATCCTACGAAGTGTGGGCACATCCTGTAATGCTGCGGTCATCTTAACTAATGGCATGGCTGTGATTGGCTGCTGAAATGATGTCAGAATGCACTATAAAAGGCGCCGCCGCCATTTTAGCGTCACTGTGCTGTGAATTCAGTAAGGGACAGAACGCTGCTGTGCTGACTCTGAGGGACAGTTAGAGATTGCGATTTAGTGTACTGTGCTGTAGGCAGGCTATCACCAACCGCTGTGTAAAGCTTCCTTTTGCCTGCAGTGTTGTTTTAACAGCTCTGCAAGGTGTGTGTGAGTGCAGGTGACGCTGCAGTTTGCTCTGCATCCAACGCTGTCTGTAGGCATCTGCACGTGTCACTCACAGACTCTTTTTTTTTTTCTTTAGTGTAATTCTAGCTGCTCCATTCAATAGAAATTATAGTGTGACGCGCTTCCATCCGTATACAATACATTGGTTGCAAACACTATAGAAGTAGACAAAGGAGTAGCCTTTCCCAGATTGTGGACAGTTGTGTTTCAGTGTTCACTGCAGTCTGTGTTTTTTTTTTTTTGAGTGCACATCACGCTCCAGTTACTTGTTCAAGCACTGCTGCTTGTACTCTGCTGAGCGTGTCTCAGTGGCTCATCCTTTTCATTTATCTCCAATTGGTTCTGCTACATTCCATTTAAAATAAATCTAATCTATTAGTGTGACGCGCTTCCATCCGTATACAATACATTGGTTGCAAACACTATAGAAGTAGACAAAGGAGTAGCCTTTCCCAGATTGTGGACAGTTGTGTTTCAGTGTTCACTGCAGTCTGTGTTTTTTTTTTTTTGAGTGCACATCACGCTCCAGTTACTTGTTCAAGCACTGCTGCTTGTACTCTGCTGAGCGTGTCTCAGTGGCTCATCCTTTTCATTTATCTCCAATTGGTTCTGCTACATTCCATTTAAAATAAATCTAATCTATTAGTGTGACGCGCTTCCATCCGTATACAATACATTGGTTGCAAACACTATAGAAGTAGACAAGGAGTGCCTTTTCCCAGATTGTGGACAGTTGTGTTTCAGTGTTCACTGCAGTCTGTGTTTTTTTTTTTGAGTGCACATCACGCTCCAGTTACTTGTTCAAGCACTGCTGCTTGTACTCTGCTGAGCGTGTCTCAGTGGCTCATCCTTTTCATTTATCTCCAATTGGTTCTGCTACATTCCATTTAAAATAAATCTAATCTATTAGTGTGACGCGCTTCCATCCGTATACAATACATTGGTTGCAAACACTATAGAAGTAGACAAAGGAGTAGCCTTTCACAGATTGTGAATAGTTGTGTTTCAGTGTTCACTGCAGTCTGTGAGGTATTTTTTTTTTTTTTTTTTTTAAATGCAGATCACGCTCCATTTACTTCTTCAACCACCGCTGCGTGTACTCTGCTGAGTGTCTGTCACTGGCTCATCCTTGTCATTTTTCTAAAATTGGTGCTGCTTTATTCTATTTAAAATAATTCAAATCTATTACAGTGACGTGCTTCCATCCGTATACAATACATTGGTTGCAAACAATATAGAAGTACACAAACGGGCCTTTCACAGCTACTGAACATGGGTTTTTAATTTTTAACTAAAATATGTATTTTTTCAAATGACACAAATATATGTAATGTTGAAGAGGAATAGTCCTACATCCATTGTTTGCACAATATTACAGGTGTACATCATGTCCCTTAATCAACAATGTATTATTATATTTACTTGTATGCTTTTATTTAAAAGCCAAGAACACAGAAGGATAACCTTCGCACTGCAGCTGTTGTCAAAGTTCAACCCACATTATGCACTTCCAACATTGCAGCATTTGAGGCATGATGTGAGTTGGATTTGTCAAAGTTATGGAGTGAGAAGGTTCACCATCAGTACCCTATAGCATAAGTATGCTTTTGTGTTAGCATTTGTGTTAGACATGTGGATATCTGCCATAATATGTCACAATTATTTAGTTACAGATTTGTTACCAACACTAATCATTGAATGGTTTTAAATTTGACGTTTCACTTGTTTACAGCTTAGAAATAAGGGTGTAGCCTGATATCTATGTGTAGCACTAGCCACTTTAACATGTCATGTTTTTTTCAACATGTGTAGCTAGGTAGCAGTAATTTTTGCCGGACACACAGCAGGGGAACAGCAGGCGTTACTGAACCCCACAAACACATCATCGATTGTTTTGATCTGTGCATCCAACACTTCTGAGCCCAGGGTCAAGAAGGGTGTAGCCTGAGGCCTAGTATGAGATGTTTGAACTTTAATTTGAACTTTAATTTGGAGTTAGCAGCATTAATTTTTGTCAGACACGCAGCAGGGGAACAGCAGGCGTTACTGAACCCCACTATCACTATAGCTTGTGTATTGGTCTGTGGACACGACACTTCTGAGCAGCAACTGGCAGTGTTGTAGCCCAGGGAGTATAGCTCAGGTGGTAGAAAGATGAACATAACAGGAGACATGGAAAACGTTGCCAACCAGTTAGTTAATCTGAAACCGGACAGGCAAATTCAGGCGAGATCCATGCCTAGTTCATTTTCAGAAAAGTAAGCCGTTCTACATTATCGGAGGATAGTCGCATGCAACGGTCTGTTAGTACACCACCTGCAGCAGTAAAGACGCGCTCCGATAATACACTGGCAGCAGGGCAAGCCAGCACCTCCAATGCATACTGGCTAAGCTCTGGCCATGTATCCAGCTTAGAGACACAAAACTTGAATGGGGAAGAGCCATCTGGGAGTACACTGAGAGGGCAAGACATGTAGTCTGTCACCATCTTACGGAAATGTTGCCTCCTGCTGACTGGAGCCGTCTCGGATGGTGTAGACATTGGTGGCGCTGCCACAAAACTTCGACACATTTGGAACATACTGTTCTTGCCCTGTGCAGAGGCGCTGCTTGTGCTCCCTCTTGTTGCAGAGCTGTCTCCACTGCCTCGACGCACAGAGCTGCTTTGTAAAGCAGTAGCAGCAGCGCTCTCGGCTGGAATGGAGAACATTATGGATTGCACCAGTGTGTCTTGGTACTTCCGCATTTTACGCTCCCGGTTCAACGGTGTGATGAGGCTTTGTAAGTTGTCCCGGTAGCGAGGGTCTAGGAGGGTGTACACCCAATAATCAGACGTGGTGTGAATGTGTTCGATGCGGCGGTCCTTTCTCAGCCACTGCAGCATGAAATCAACCATGTGCTGCAGACTCCCAACTGGCCAAGAAACGTTGTCCCCTGCAAGAGGCGTCATCTCTGCCTGCTGTGCATCACCCCACCCTTGGTCTACATACTGACTAGAGCATTGTCTACCTCCCTCTGGAGCGATGTCTTCCTCCTCCATTGACTCCTCCTCATCCTCCTCACAAAGTCCTTCAAATGCATATAAATTTACAAAATTTAAAACTCAAAATTTAAAAACTTTGTATCATAATTCTGTAACATCAGTTTATGGAAACACAATAGCATTACAAAAGGATAGACAAAAAATGTACATTATGTGCTTTGTAAATACATTAAAAGTTTGTAATGGTTATGAAAATATAGACAGCGACTCTGGAGGTTCAATTGTTGATACAGCATGGTACTTTGAAAGTCCTCCAGC
This sequence comes from Oophaga sylvatica, assembly GCA_033576555.1. Lineage (NCBI taxonomy): Eukaryota > Metazoa > Chordata > Amphibia > Anura > Dendrobatidae > Oophaga > Oophaga sylvatica. The sequence continues at coordinate 36,402 of JARQOD010001110.1, read as the reverse complement.
CCTTTGTGAGGAACCACGTTGCGCTGACTGTCCAGAAGGTGATGGAATTTGTGACTCCTCATCCTCCACCTCTTCCAAAACCTCATGCCTTAGTGCTTGCAGTGTTTTTTGAAGCAGGCAGATAAGGGGGACAGTCAGGCTGACTAGTGCATCATCTGCACTCGCCATCCGCGTTGACTCATCAAACGCACGCAAAACGTGGCAGATATCCTTCATAGAGTTATTCGCCACTCATTACACTGGCAGTGGCTGCCCATTCATTATAGGATCCAATTCTAATTACTGGTTCTCACCAACAAAGCTCTCCACAGCGCAGCACCCCCCTACATCTCCTCCCTTATTTATATTTATCGGCCTAACCGACTGCTGCACTCTGCAAACGACCTTCGACTAACCTCTGCACTAATCCGTACCTCCCACTCCCAACTCCAAGACTTCTCCCGCGCTGCGCCAATCCTCTGGAATGCTCTACCCCAAGAAATTAGGACTATCCGCAATTTGGATGGTTTCAGGCGCTCCCTCAAAACACATTTGTTCACAGTGGCCTATCACATTCACTAATCAAAGTCATTCTATGTGTAATTCTGTGTGTGTAGCCCATTCACTATCTCCATGCATCCCTCACTCCCTTAAAATGGCTGGACCATAATTGTAAAAACACCATTGTATATAAACACCTGTACTTTGTATCTCCCCCACCTCATTGTAGATTGTAAGCTTTCACCAGCAGGGGCGGCTGATTTTGCTTTAATTATTGTATTGTTAACGTTGTTACTTATGACTTGTGTTTTGAAACTGTTAAACTGTAAAGCACTGCGGAATATTATGGCGCTATATAAATAAATAATATTATTATTCTTATTATAGAGGCCCACTCAGTAGTGGTGAAGTGTGAACGGCGCAAATTGCGAGTTGACTGCGCCTGATGCAGCTGATACTCCATTACTGTTGGCTGCTGCTCACACAACCGCTCCAACATATGTAACGAGGAATTCCACCTGGTGGGTACGTCACATATGATGCGATGTTCATGAAGGTGAAATCTGCGTTGCAGAGCTGCAATCAGCGATCTGGCCATGCTGGAACGTCGCAAGTGAGCGCACTCTAGGCGGACCTTGTGCAGCAGTGCATCAAGATCCGGATAGTCCCTCAAAAAACTCTGCACGACCAAGTTGAGCACATATGACAGACATGGTATGTGAGTGAGGTTGCCAAGGCCCAGAGCTGACACCAGATTTCGGCCATTGTCACACACTACCAAGCCTGCCTGTAGATTCTCTTCCAAAAACCACACGTCGCTCTCCTGCTTTATGGCATTACAGAGCTCCTGCGCTGTGTGGCTAAGATTCCCCATGGAAATTAATTTCAGGACGGCCTGTTGACATTTGGACACGGCTGTGCTCATATCGGTCGCAACAGGTAAACGTTCACGGGTCCATGTGGAGGTAGACCGTGACGGCTCCTGCAGCGATGATTCTGAGGAACTGGAGTAGGAGGAGGAATCAATGTGTACAGACTTGATTCCTGCAATCCTTGGAGTTGGCAGAACACGTACAGCGCCACTCGCAAGATCAGTACCCGGCTGCACAACATTGACCCAATGGGCAGTGAGGGAAAGGTATTGTCCCTGGCCATGGGTGTTAGAACCCTCTTGTTAGGTTTTGTTTCAGTTTGCTGGTCACATGACCTTTTTTCCCTATTTAGTCTGGCTCCGCCCTTCTGGCTTTGCTTGACTTCATTGTATTATCTACTGTTAAGCTAGCCGGGTGCTTAGGTGCCTTAATCTGTCAGTTTTGCTTGATGTTAGGATCACAAAGTATTTATTTTTCTGTTTAATTATCCATGTTACAATTTATGTTAGGAGGTGTCCACCTTTTCTCCCAGTCCCTAGATCTTGTAGGGATTACTCCCTCGCAACTATAGGTCTTCGTTCACACTAGATGAGGACTTTAGCGGGTCTGGTCGCAGGATCAGGTTCCCCGTTACATCGTAGGGATTCAGCTTAGTTGTATTGTAGGGACAGAATTCCCTTCTTTCCTTACTGGTTGTAGCAGATCATAACAATGGGTACTGGTCCACGCATCGGTGGTCAGGTGGACCTTGCTACTGAGGGCTTTTAGTAGCGCATGTTTAATTTTTCCCTCAACATGCTTTTGCAGACCAGGGACGGCTTGCCTGCTGAAATGAAATCGGCTTGGCACATTGTATTGTGGGACTGACAATGATATTCAGTTACGGAAACTGTCTGTCTCCACCAGCCTGAATCACAGCATTTCAAGGGACAGGAGTTTTGCAATGCCAGCATTCAGAGCCTGTGCTCGTGCATGGTTTGCGGAGTATGGCCGTCTTTTATCCCATGCCTGTGCTACCGATGGCTGTTTTGTGGCCTGGGAGTATGAGGATGACAGGGAACTTGCTGCTGTGTGTGGAATAACAGTTTGTCTCTGGACAACAGTGGCCGAGGTTCTTCCATGGCGATCCTGTGAGGAAGCAGAACCAGCTGTGTGTGAGCTCGATGAAGAGGCTTCAACACAACCTGAAGATGTAGGTGCTGCTGTAGGTTGGCCTACATCTCCAGTGTGTCTTTGTAACTCAACTACGTGCTTTGTCCGCACATGTTTCCACATATTTGTGGTATTGAGGTGACTGACACTTTTAGCTATTTTTAATTTTTGATTACACAGCTTGCATTTCACATAGCAAATATCATGTGCAAGTGTGTGAAAAAAGGACCACGCAGTGCAAGTCCTGGGAGCGCACGTTTTGACTTTTGGAAGACAACTGCTCCGAACAGGTGCCAAACTGGAGGCTACAGGCAACCGAGTCTGCAGCCTAACTCTCCCTCCTGTTTGTACCGTTGGGGCAATGTCTTCCTCTGTCTTCCTTCTATCACTAACCATTTCTCTAGGCCTCTCCCAGCTTTCAACCAAAGTACTGGTTCTCAGCCACAAAGCTATCCACAGTGCAGCACCCCTCCTACATCTCCTCCCTCATTTCTATCTATCGGCCTAACCGACTGCTGCGCTCTGCAAACGACTTTCGACTAACCTCTGCACTAATACGTACCTCCCACTCCCGACTCCAAGACTTCTCCTGCTCTACGCCAATCCTCTGGAATGCTGTACCCCAAGAAATTAGGACTATCCACAATTTGCATGGTTTCAGGCGCTCCCTCAAAACACATTTGTTCAGAGCGGCCTATCACATTCACTAATCAAAGTCATTCTATGTATTCTGTGTAAGTGTGTGTGTGTCTCTAGCCCATTCACTATCTCCATCCCTCAGTCCCTTAAGATGGCTGGAACATCATTGTAAATGCACCATTGTATATAAACACCTATACTTTGTATCTCCCCCATCTCATTGTACATTGTAAGCTGTCACGAGCAGGGGCGACTTATTTAGCTTAAATTATTGTATTGTTAACGTTGTTACTTATGACTTGTGTTCTGAAACTGCTAAACTGTAAAGCGCTGCGGAATATGATGGCGCTATATAAATAAATATTATTATTATTCCTCTGAGCTGCTCCCACCACCTTCCTGTTCCTCATGCCATGTTGGGTCTTGGACCTCATCATCTCCACTACCCTCTTCCAACACCTGCTGTTGGGTGGTCTGGCCAGCACCATGCTCAACAGAAACTGGCACCTGGGTCTCATCATCATCAGATGCGTTCTGCGGTGTGCTGACCATCGGCACTGTCTCACCCGCCTCTTCAGATTCAGAGAGACACAGCTGTTGCGCATCACTGCATACTCCCTCTTCACATTACAGAATGCTGCTTGGCTGGGCCCCTGTTTGCAAGCCAATAGATTCTGAGAACAGAAGCAGACACTCAGCTGGCTCCTGTACAGAACTCTCTGACTGCCTGGGCAATTTGCCAGGCGGTGAAGAGACAGATGGTTGCCCAACAGTGCTGTGGTCCTGAGAGGAGGTGGAAGCAATTGAAGTCGATGCATTGGCTGACATCCAAACAACAACGGCTTCAATTTGTTCTTCCCGCAGCAGGGGGGTACTCAGAGCTCCTACAAAAGTTCGCATAAAGGAACGCTCACGGGGAAAACTGGTGGATGCTGTGTCACTGGGGGCCGCAGCAGCCACAGAATCCCCACGTCCTCTCCCTGAAGAAACTCCACGACCACGTGCCTTACTCCCTGCCTTCTTCATCTTGGTAGATTGATAAAGAAAGTCTGAAAAGTTATAAGGTCTAAGTGTGGTTATTCCGCAGAGACTGCAGTGAACACTGCACACAACTGTTCACTACCCAATGCGTCTCAGCAGGAAGGCAGTCTGTGCGTCAAAACAAAGGCACAAGCATACATCCATGTACCCTGTTTATAAAGCTATATAAAAAAATTATGTAGTAGTGACGCACACTTTATTGAGGTACAGTATTACATCGCCATTCACCATCTGTGGCTATGCAGTCTCATCTATATATACCTTATCTATCTGTTGTCATGCTTCCAAGTCGACAGTCAGCCATAAATAGCAATTTTCACTATGCACTATGCACTTTTTAAAGGTTATGTTTGTTAATAAAAATGATTATTGCCACATATTATGAGTATTACATGATGGAAATTGTATAATTTTGTATAAAATATTTAGTGACATTATTCAGCAAATGGAACATTTTAGTAATATCACAGATAACTTGTAATGCTGATGATGTTTTGAAGTCAGACATTCATTGTCTATACAATAAAAATGGTGTACATACTGTTACTTATCCATCATTAATGGATTCAGATATGTACTTGTATGCTTTTATGTACAACCGTATAGCAGATTCCTTAACTAATTTATTTTGGGTTTGCATTGCTGTTCAACATGTTAATGTATGTGTTTATGTTTGTCAATTCTTTATTTATCTAGATATTAGTTTAAATGAAATCATCATCTTATGGTAGTAAAGGTTATCTTTCTCTTGTTTGAAGTATAGACATTTAAAATTGACAGGTAACAAGGAAATTACTTGATCTAGTATTTAAACATCCTCCTTGACCCTGGGCTCCAACACCGCCAGTTGTTGCTCGGAAGTGCTGTTAGCACAGTCAACACTTGCCCTGTGTTACTGGGGTTCAGTAACGTCAGCTGGTCCTCGGTTGTGCCATTGGCTCTTTTCCTTCTGCTGCCCCTCCGGGTTCCAGTACCGTCAGCTGGTTCTCCGCAGTGCCTTTGGCCTAGGTGCCTCCATCTCGGTATCCGAGTTCCAGCAACGTCTGCTGGTCCTTGGTAGTGCTTTGGAGCACAGGTACCTCCTGCTTATTAACCGTGTCCCAGTAACGTCAGCTGGTTCTCGGTTGTGCCATTGGCTCTTTTCCTTCTGCTGCCCCTCCGGGTTCCAGTACCGTCAGCTGGTTCTCCACAGTGCCTTTGGCCTAGGTGCCTCCATCTCGGTATCCGAGTTCCAGCAACGTCTGCTGGTCCTTGGTAGTGCTTTGGAGCACAGGTACCTCCTGCTTAGTAACCGTGTCCCAGTAACATCAGCTGGTACAAGATTGTGCTACAAATACAAGATACGGAAAAGAGACACAAGAACAATAAGCAGAAGATCTAAAAGCAGAAGAACATGAAGTATAAGACCAAAATGAAGAGCAAAATATATGCTCTAAATTCTAAGCAGAAGAAGACTAAGCAGTGTATGGGGTTGAGTCCGTTCCTCCTCGTGGTGCCCCTGGAAAATGCCTGCTGCTGCAGGCTAAACTGAACACGGACAAATACTGTTGTAATTTAAATCTTTTGTGACAGCAAGAACGGAAGGATGAAAAATTCATACTTTGACAGATTACAAGTACAGGATTGTCAGTCACAAATAAGAATATGATGAATAAGATGAAGCAGAATATGAATAAGAATAATAGTTTAATAAGAAGAATATGAGTAATGTTAACAAAGATGAATAGCAAGAAGTTTAAGAAGAAGATAAAGAAGGTGAAGATGAAGAATAATTTGATGAAAAAGATGATGCTGCAGAAGATTATGAAGGAGAAAGTGTGTGAAAAGTTAAAAAGGTGAAGATGAAGAGCATGGAAGTTGTGTAATATACATATTTGCCAAAATAGAAAAAACGTTAACAACATTGTCAATTTCTTCGTCAATCCGAACATCTTTAAAAAAAAAATATTTATGCTATTCCATTTGATTGGGTTAAACATCTATGCCTTTAATGTCTCCTCAACCTTCCCAATACATTCTACATTACTCTTTCTTGTTTTCCTTCATGTACAATTAACCAACAAGGCAAGAATGGGGTTTTTTTAATTTCGATATTTTGTTCCCATAGACTTACATGGGACTTCCGGTATCGGTATCGGGTATCGCCGATATTTTAATGTTATCGGCGATACCATTCCGATTCCGATACTTTTGGATATCGGAAAGTATCGCTCAACTCTAGTTGTGAGAAGTCACAACCACTGTCATCACATAAGGTATTAAACGGACATCTGATATCCACAGTCACAGCAGACACGGCTTTCCCAGACCCAGCAGACACTAAACATTGGCTCCTGAATCTTGTCATGTATAGTGTACAGTTCCTATAGCGTCTTGTGCTTGGGTGCGAGGAAACACAGGAGACATATGACGCGCACCACACTGAGGTGGATACCAGGGCTATGGGGTACTCGGAGCCGAGCCCATGGAAGTCTATGGGAGTTGTCACTGGCAGCGGGACTCGGTCCGTGGCCCTGGGCGCTCATACAATGGGGGATATTTACAGGGGATTTGTAGTTAGTTCGTGACGCCACCTGTGGTGTCTGATCAATTGGACCAGCGCTGCTATAAGGATCTTCACAGGGGATGTTATGGGGGCAGCTGGGTGGTAAGTCTCCCACAGGTGAGACGGGTCCCTGGAAGTCTATGATGATGCAGGGTGTAGGTAATAATTCAGTCACACACAATGCAGCTTCTTTTCATACCTTTACTTGTAGGTGTTTCAGGCAGGTCCCGGGGAGCTGGTCGGGGTGGAGAATGCACATTCGGGAAACCGCTGAGCAGGTTAGAGGCCTCCTTTACTTCATATATATCTGAGTCCAAACTTGCATGAAGCGAAGTTAACTCTGCAATCTCCAGCTTTCTCAATAGCTGCATCGCCCGGCCAACATTGTGGTGGAGCCTTCTATGTCTCTGATTTCCAGATGTTGAGAGAACTAAGTCCCTACTTTTGTAGCGTCCCACTCAAGGTCCTTGTTCCCCCTGACTCCGTTTACGTATCAGCGCTTAGGGCTACCTTCTGCGACCTGTGGTCCAGAAAGCCTCCGGTTATCTTGTTACTAGGCGTGAAGCGCTAGCGACGCTTCGGACCCCGGTGTCCGGTGAATTAGTGCAGGTAATCCGGTACCTGGTGCACTAGCATCTATCTTCTCCACTGTGCCCTTCGCCCTGCTCGCGCTCTTAACATAAGCACTTGTAGCTTTGATGGAATTGTCAGCTTTCTCCAGAGCTCACTGGACAGCTCTCAGTATCCTCCAAGTCCAGACTGAACTGACACTGAACTACACTGTACTAAGACAGGAAGCTGAACTGAACTGAGCTCTTCTCAGACAGGAAACTATCTGGGGGATGACTCACTCCTGAGTCTCCCAAGGCTTGAATCTCTGACTGAACTGTCCGAAGACAGGAAACAGACTGAACATTGCTACGTGTCACTACCTTTTATACCCCTAGTGGGTGTGTCTCAAAGTGTGAGTGACGTGAATGGATATCAAGCTTTTGTGGTTACCTTCCTGTGCATTTTCCTGGATTATGTGTGCCTGACATAGCTGGGCCACACATCCCCCCTTGGTTAAACACAGCACTCCCGGGCTGTAAAAGAGAAAAAGAAAACATTTTTGTTTTGCATATAACAACAACATTTTAACACTTCCCATCCGGGAGGTAAGGAATCTTGAACGTTACAATTTGTACATTAGAAAAATACAAAAGTATCAAAGCATCAAAACTTTTCCATAAATACTAGACAATATTCTTGTGGAGGACCCGCACCAAAAACCTCCCACGTGGGTCCTGGGTGGGCTGCAGGACTTCTGACTGCAGACCTCACTCTAGGCCCACCATACGGGTTTTTCTTCAGAGGTAATTCAAGGCTTTGTGTAAAACCAAGATAAGGCACCGTAGTGCAAACTATTTACATTGAAAGTTCTTGGGCTGGCACAGTCCACAGCCACGCAGTCCATGCATAATAAAAGACATATCAAAACATATCAATAGAAATCACATTAATACTTTAACTTCTATTAAAGTGCAAAAATCTTCTTTGTAAAACTTTATACAATTCTTCGGATGCAGTAAACCCTGTCTGGGTCTGGCTAACTAATTTACTAGGACTACTCTTGATAACGAATAGGTAATCTTCCTTTAGTGATACGTTCTGACCTACGTGGGGTAGCATCAGGTATAGTAGTTTCTAGTCTATCTGTTCTGCGTAACGGCAGACTATAGACACGACTCCACCTCTCTAGGGACCTGGCAAGCATGCTAGCGACTGGGCGATGCGGTACTGCTTCACCAGGGGACTCCACTTCTTGTGGTGCTGCTTCTTGAGGTTCTTCTGGTTGAGGTTCCGTTGGAACAGACCCCTCTGGAACTGGCTCTACTGGCACAATTGGTATGACTGGATGTAGAGACTCCTCTTGCGGTTGATAAAACTGCAGCACAGGAATGATTACGGCTTCTCCCATTCTGGGCCAATCCGCAGGTAAATCTCCCAAATCCGTATGTATGACCGCTTCATCATTTTCTTTCTGAAGAACAACCGGTTCTTCCTCACAAAGCTTTAATGGGCCCGGACACAACTTTAGATGATCTCTAGACACAGTTGCAGTCGTTTTTCCTCCATCCTTGCTGATGGTACAGGTTTTTCTGTTATCAAATTTGGAATTTTGCACGACATATGGCTCCTGTTCCCACTGATCATCCAATTTGTGCATTCTTCTTTTTCTTTTTAGCACAATTTCTCCAGGCATAAGAGGCTTAGCGGGAGCATTTTTGTTATAGTTCTTCTCTTGTTTTTCTCTTACTTTATTGAGACTGTCTTCCACGCAGGCTTGTACTCTCCTGTACTGTTCTTGTCGATTCGTGTCCCAATCTTCAGCACTGTCATCAGCCTCTGGTTCTACCACACCAAGTTCCAAATCCATTGGCAGCCTTCCGGGTCTTGCTCTCATAAGGTAGGCTGGAGTGCAGTTGGTGGAACTTACTGGTATGTGGTTGTACAAGTCAACCAGGTCAGGTAACAAGTCAGGCCACCGATTTCTTTCTTCCAGTGGTACAGATTTCAGTAAGTCGATGACAATGTGATTCATCTTTTCACAAAGGCCATTGGTCTGAGGGTGGTACGGTGTTGTTCTGATCTTCTTGCATCCATACAATTGACAGAATTCCTTAAACAGTTCAGCTTCGAATGCAGGACCTCGATCAGTCAGCACCTGCTCCGGATATCCGTGTGGTCTGCAGAAACTTGCTTGGAAGGTTCTTGCTGCTGTCTCTGCTGTCATATCTTTGACAGGGGCGACCACCAGAAACCTGGAATAGTGATCCACCATGGTCAGGGTGTAGCGTCGGCGTCCCTGCCCTCTGCCAGGCAGGGACGCTGTTCCCCTGCGACAGCGTCCTCTGCCAGGCAGGGACGCCGGTCCCCTTACCCGCGCTCAGCGTCCTCCTTCCGCCCTGCTGGGGCCGCGCGCTCCTTCCCTGCTTATGGACTTAGGGCGCGCGCCCGCGCGCTCCCCCACTCTTAAAGGGGCCGCGCGCATTTTTCGAAAAGGTCCCCGGCCAATGCCGGAGGACTCCATCCTATATAAAGTACTTCCTCCCTAATGGAGGTGCCCGAGCAATGTTGTTGTTGCACTGTTTAACTCTGCTTCAGCCCTCAGGGTCCGTTACCAGTTACCTGCCTGTTTCCTGCCAGTTTGCTTTCTGCTACCTGCCCGCTAGCCTGCCTGGAGGTTCGGCCGTCACATGCGGTGACCATCGGCAATTCCAGAGACTCTCGCCTGCTCACTTGGGGGCGCTCATCTGCCATCTGCCTGCAAGCCTGCCTGAGGTTCGGCCGTCACATGCGGTGACCATCGGCAATTCCAGAGACTCTCGCCTGCTCACTTGGGGGCGCTCATCTGCCATCTGCCTGCAAGCCTACCTGGAGGTTCGGCCATCACCTGCGGTGTCCATCGGCTATTCCAGAGACTCTCGCCTGCTCACTTGGGGGCGCTCATCTGTCATCTGCCTGCTAGCCTACCGGGAGGCTCCACCATCTCAGGTCGTATATACCTATCCATTCAGAGACTGCCCCGGCCCCTTGCCTGCCTGCTTATCCAGAGACTGCCCCGGTCACATGCCGTGACTACCTGCCCGTCTACCCAGAGACTGCCCCGGTCACTTGCCGTGACTACCTGCCCGTCTATCCAGAGACTGCCCCGGTCACTTGCCGTGACTACCTGCCTGTCTACTCAGAGACTGCCCCGGTCACTTGCCGTGACTACCTGCCTGTCTACTCAGAGACTGCCCCGGTCACTTGCCGTGACTACCTGCCTGTCTACCCAGAGACTGCCCCGGTCACTTGCCGTGACCACCCACCTGTTTATCCAGAGACTGCCCCGGTCACTTGCCGTGACCTCCCACCTGTCTGTTCAGAGACTGCCCCTGTCACTTGCAGTGACTTCCTGTCCGTCTCCCCGGGTGCCACCCGCTCCTTTACAAGGAAAGCCTCCTTGTATAATAAAGCTCAGAGGTTCCGCCTCCAGACCCGTTACAGTTTGCTCGGGCCATGGAACCCGGTGGCACCCAAACTCCCTCGCTCTCTGACCTGTGTCATGAACTGTCTCGTCAGAGGTCTCAACAGGAGTCCATCCTGGGTCACCTGCGGAATGTTAATTCCCGCCTGGACACCCTGACTACTTCACCAGCAACCACCGCGGGCGCCATGACTCGCAATCCGGCAGTTCCGCTGCTTACCAATTCCGTGGTTTCCGTTTCTGGACCTCGACTTTCAGCTCCTCCTCGGTTTGGAGGCGACCCTGCTCTGGCTCGGGGTTTCATTAACCAGTGCACCCTGCATTTTGAACTCCTGGCACACCAGTTTAACTCCGACCGGGCCAAAATTGCCTTCATCATGTCCCATCTCACCGGAGAGGCCCTGGCCTGGCTAAATCCTCTTTGGGAGAGAGAGGATCCTCTGGTGTCTGACCTGTCTGCTTTTCTCTCAGCCTTCCGGAAGGTATTCGACGAACCCGGACGGAAGACCTCCTCGGCATCTTCTCTGCTGCGTCTCCGTCAGGGAAGTCTCACCGTGGGTCAATATGCCATACGGTTCCGTACCCTTGCCTCGGAGCTAGCTTGGGATAATGACGCTCTGATATCTGTCTTCTGGGAGGGTCTATCCGGCCGTATTAAAGATGAACTTGCTGGTCGGGACATTCCAACCTCTCTCGATGACCTAATAACTCTTGCCAATCGAATTGATCTGCGGTTCCAGGAGCGTGCTAAAGAGGTCACCCGTGAGAGAAGGTTTCCTCGTCTAGCTCCTTCTTTTCAGAGACCTGTAACTCCTTCCGTTTCTCCTCAGGTACACTCGTCTGAGCCTATGCAAGTCGACCAGACCAAGATGGTCAAAGCCCGTCAGGACTTACGCCGTACCGAGGGGAGTTGCTTCTTCTGTGGCAGTAAGGAGCACTGGATCCGTACCTGCCCAGAGAGGTCGGGAAACGCCTGTGTCTAGGTTCGCTCGGAGAGGTCCACCTAGACAAAAATAAATCCTCTTCATCTCTGCTGTTGTTAGTCTCAATTCTCCTCGGTGAGAACCGTTATTTCGAACTAGCCCAACTTGATTCTGGAGCAGCCGGGAATCTTGTTTCACAGGCTCTAGTGGAAAAATATCGCACTCCTACCAAACCTCTGGTGGAACCAGTATCTGTTGCTGTTGTGGATGGGGGTCTCCTACCACGTCCCATCCAACTTATCACTGAAGCCATAACCCTGCAGGTGGGAATGCTGCATTCTGAGAGCATTTCGTTTCATGTTCTGCCTGGACTCTCGCACGCTTTCTTACTAGGTCTGCCTTGGCTCCAAAAGCATGCACCCGTGCTCGACTGGCAGACTGGAGAGATCCTTCGCTGGGGACAGGACTGTCATAAAACTTGTTTGGTTCCTGTTCATCCCGTCCGTCCTTCTCCTACACCAACTAATCTACCAGGGCTCCCGATTCCATATTGGTCATTCGCTGATGTCTTTAATAAAAAGGAAGCAGAGACATTACCCCCTCACAGACCGTATGATTGCCCGATCGACCTGCTACCCGGTACTACGCCTCCCCGTGGGCGTATTTACCCATTGTCCGCTGCTGAGACCAGGTCGATGTCCGAATATATCGAGGAGAATTTGGCCAAGGGATTCATCCGGAAATCCACCTCCCAGCGGGAGCAGGTTTCTTCTTCGTAAAAAAGAAAGACGGCTCTCTCCGTCCCTGTATTGACTACAGAGGCCTAAATTTGATCACGGTGAAGAATAAGTACCCTCTTCCGCTCATTCCAGAATTGTTTGATCGTCTGAGGGGGGCTAGAATCTTCACCAAACTGGATCTTCGTGGGGCATATAACCTGGTCCGTATCCGTCGGGGAGATGAATGGAAGACGGCATTCAACACCCGGGACGGCCACTATGAGTATTTGGTGATGCCCTTTGGTCTCTGTAATGCTCCAGCAGTCTTTCAGGAGTTGGTCAATGACATCTTCCGGGACCTTCTCTACTCCTGCGTTGTGGTGTACCTAGACGATATCTTGGTCTTCTCTCCGGATCTCCAGTCTCACCGGAGGGATGTTCGTCAGGTTCTGCTCAGGCTCAGGCAGAATCACCTCTTCGCCAAATATGAGAAGTGCCTCTTTGAGCAGACCTCGCTTCCGTTTTTGGGCTACATCATTTCTCAAACAGGCCTACGAATGGATCCGGAGAAACTGTCTGCCATTGAGAAATGGCCCCGACCGGAGGGGTTGAAGGCCATTCAGCGGTTCCTGGGATTCGCCAATTATTACCGTCTTTTCATACCGCACTTCTCTTCCCGGACTGCTCCAATCTCCGCGCTCACCCGCAAGGATGCTAATCCCAAACAGTGGACGCCCGAAGCAGAGGAGGCCTTTCTTTCTTTAAAACAGGCCTTCTCTTCCGCTCCAGTGCTGCATCGCCCGGACGGCAACAAGCAGTTCTTCCTGGAGGTGGACGCTTTCTCTTCTGGAGCCGGAGCGGTACTTACTCAAAAATCTTCATCCGGGAGGATGGTATCTTGCGGCTTCTTCTCCAAACTCTTCTCCTCTTCTGAGCGCAATTACTCCATAGGAGACCGAGAGTTATTGGCCATCAAGCTGGCATTGGAGGAGTGGCGTTACCTACTCGAGGGGGCTCTTCATCCGGTAATCATTTACACTGACCACAAAAATCTGGCTTACCTCCAGCATGCCCAGAGACTTAACCCTCGCCAAGCCCGGTGGTCCTTGTTTTTGCCCGCTTTGATTTTCTCTTACATTTTCGCCCGGCCGACAAGAACATCAAGGCGGACGCCTTGTCCCGGTCCTTCCTGGTGTCGGATCTCGAGGAGGAACCTAAACATATCATCGATCCCGCCAGAGTGATGCAGGTGGCTCCCGTGAGTCTAAATCGTCTCCCTCCTGGCAAGACGTTCGTATCGGTAACTGATCGGGAGAGAATCCTACACTGGGGTCATTCGTCTAAACTAGCTGGCCACGCTGGTCAGAAAAAGACCCTCCAGCTCATTACTCGGCATTACTGGTGGCCTACCCTGCACAAGGACGTAATAGACTTTGTTTCTGCCTGTGTCTCCTGTGCCCGCAACAAAGTTCCGAGACACCTGCCTGCCGGCCGTCTTCTTCCGCTTCCTGTACCCGCTGCTCCCTGGCAGATATAGCCATGGACTTCATAACAGATCTGCCCGTCTCTGCCGGTTGTACGGTCATTTGGGTGGTCGTTGACCGATTTTCCAAGATGGCTCACTTCATTCCCCTGCCAGGACTTCCGTCTGCACCCGAGTTGGCTAAAGACTTTATCCGCCACATCTTCCGTCTTCATGGTCTGCCTCGCCACATTGTCTCGGATCGTGGGGTACAGTTCACCTCACGTTTCTGGAGAGCCACTTGTAAGTTGCTAGACGTTACCTTGGATTTCTCCTCCGCTTACCACCCGCAGTCCAATGGACAAGTCGAGCGAATCAATCAGAATCTGACCAGTTATCTCCGGCACTTCGTTAATGCCCACCATTCTGACTGGATGGATCTCCTGCCTTGGGCCGAATTCTCTTACAACAATCACGAGAGCGAATCTTCCTCCAAATCTCCTTTTTTTGTAGTCTTCGGTCAACACCCTCGGATCCCTGTTCCTGTCTCCATCTCTGTGGACAATCCAGCTGCGGAATCTCTGGTTAACGAATTTTCCTCCATATGGGAGAGTACCCGGTCCGCACTCATTCTGTCATCCGAGCGCATGAAGAAACGTGCTGACAAAAGACGTTTGGATCCTCCTCAATTCCGTCCTGGAGATAAGGTCTGGCTTTCGTCCAAGTATGTCCGGCTCAAGATTCCTTCCTACAAGTTAGGTCCTCGGTTCATCGGTCCTTTTGAGATCATCAGTCAGATCAACCCGGTGTCCTATAAATTGAAACTCCCGGCCAATTTGCAGATTCCTAACTCCTTCCATGTATCTCTCCTCAAACCGGTGGTATTTAACTCTTTTGTCAAGTCTACAGGTACACCTCCTGCTCCAGTGTCTGCTGAAGACGAATTTGAGGTAGAGAACATTCTGGCCACCAAAAGGGTAGGAAGAAAGACCTATTTTCTGGTGGATTGGAAGGGGTTTGGTCCTGAGGAGAGAACGTGGGAGCCTCGGGAGAACATCCATGCCCCTCTCATCCTAGCTAAATTTCTTTCTGGCCTAAAAAGGGGGGGGCCTAGAGAGGGGGGTACTGTAGCGTCGGCGTCCCTGCCCTCTGCCAGGCAGGGACGCTGTTCCCCTGCGACAGCGTCCTCTGCCAGGCAGGGACGCCGGTCCCCTTACCCGCGCTCAGCGTCCTCCTTCCGCCCTGCTGGGGCCGCGCGCTCCTTCCCTGCTTCTGGACTTAGGGCGCGCGCCCACGCGCTCACCCGCTCTTAAAGGGGCCGCGCGCATTTTTCGAAAAGGTCCCCGGCCAATGCCGGAGGACTCCACCCTATATAAAGTACTTCCTCCCTAATGGAGGTGCCCGAGCAATGTTGTTGTTGCACTGTTTAACTCTGCTTCAGCCCTCAGGGTCCGTTACCAGTTACCTGCCTGTTTCCTGCCAGTTTGCTTTCTGCTACCTGCCCGCTAGCCTGCCTGGAGGTTCGGCCGTCACATGTGGTGACCATCGGCAATTCCAGAGACTCTCGCCTGCTCACTTGGGGGCGCTCATCTGCCATCTGCCTGCAAGCCTGCCTGAGGTTCGGCTGTCACATGCGGTGACCATCGGCAATTCCAGAGACTCTCGCCTGCTCACTTGGGGGCGCTCATCTGCCATCTGCCTGCAAGCCTACCTGGAGGTTCGGCCATCACCTGCGGTGTCCATCGGCTATTCCAGAGACTCTCGCCTGCTCACTTGGGGGCGCTCATCTGTCATCTGCCTGCTAGCCTACCGGGAGGCTCCACCATCTCAGGTCGTATATACCTGTCCATTCAGAGACTGCCCCGGCCCCTTGCCTGCCTGCTTATCCAGAGACTGCCCCGGTCACATGCCGTGACTACCTGCCCGTCTACCCAGAGACTGCCCCGGTCACTTGCCGTGACTACCTGCCCGTCTATCCAGAGACTGCCCCGGTCACTTGCCGTGACTACCTGCCTGTCTACTCAGAGACTGCCCGGTCACTTGCCGTGACTACCTGCCTGTCTACTCAGAGACTGCCCCGGTCACTTGCCGTGACTACCTGCCTGTCTACCCAGAGACTGCCCCGGTCACTTGCCGTGACCACCCACCTGTTTATCCAGAGACTGCCCCGGTCACTTGCCGTGACCTCCCACCTGTCTGTTCAGAGACTGCCCCTGTCACTTGCAGTGACTTCCTGTCTGTCTCCCCGGGTGCCACCCGCTCCTTTACAAGGAAAGCCTCCTTGTATAATAAAGCTCAGAGGTTCCACCTCCCAGACCCGTTACACAGGGCATATGAGTATCCTGACCTGCTTGGGGACAACTTGACGTGATCCAATGCCACGATCTCCAGGGGACGAGTCGTCCGGATAGGCTGCAAGGGTGCCTTCTGACTACAGTAGTCTTTCCGTCTGAGGCCACAGGGTCCACAGTTCCGGCACCACTTCTCGATGGAGCTGCGCATCCCTACCCAGTAGAACCACACCTCAACAGGGTCTCCAGCTTTTTCCAGCCAAAGTGTCCTGCTTGATCGTGGTAGGCTTCTAACACCATTTGGATGTCTGCTCTGGGGACCACTATCTGCCAAACCATCTCATGGGTCCTTGGGTCGACGTATCTCCTGCACAACTTCTCACGGTAGATGAACAACCGGCTTCTCTCATTCCACAGGAGTTTTGCTGGTATAGGTGCGTCTTTCTCCAAGGAGGAACCTTCCTGTCTTATCAGCACCTTGACACGGCTGACCACTGGATCGCTGTCCTGAGTCTCCTTCCAGCTGTGATGAGATAAAGGGTTTAGCGTCTTTTCACACCGCTTTCCGTGGACTCGTTGCTCATGGATCATCCCATTTCGGTGGAACGCAGGTAGCTCAATCTCTTCCAGGTCGTCTGATTCTTCCTCCGTGTCGGATTCATGCGGCATTCTGGACAAGGCGTCAGCGTTGGCATTTTTACGGCCTGCCCTGTACTTGATGGTAAATTGATAGTTTGACAGCCGAGCCATCCAACGTTGCTCCATGGCTCCCAGCTTGGCTGTTTCAAGATGCGTCAAGAGGTTATTGTCTGTATACGCAGTGAACTTGTTGGAGGCAAGGTAATGCTTGAATCTTTCCGTAATGGCCCAGACCAGCGCCAGGAACTCCAACTTGAAGCTGCTATAGTTTTCTGGGTTTCTCTCAGTTGGCCTGAGCTTCCTGCTGGCATATGCGATGACTTTTTCTTGGCCATTCTGCTTCTGACTGAGGACCGCTCCCAATCCCTCGTTACTGGCATCGGTGTACAGCAGGAACGGTTGGCTGTAATCAGGGTAGGCTAGGATTTCATCGCCGGTCAGGATCTCTTTCATCTCTTTGAATGCCTCAGCTTGTTCTTTACCCCAATTGAATGGAGGGTTTCTGCTCTTGAGAGGTTGTCCGACCAGGAGGTCCTGTAAAGGCGCCGCTTTCTTGGTGTAATCTTTTACAAACCTCCTGTAGTAACCTGTTAGTCCCAGGAACTGTCGCACCTCCTTTAGATTCTTCGGCTCCGGCCATTTTCTGGATGGCTGTGACCTTCTCGGGGTCCGGCACTACTCCTTCGGAACTGACAATATGTCCCAAGTACTGTACTTTCCGTTTGAGCAGATGGCACTTTGAGGGCTTCAGTTTCATCCCATACTTGGACAATGACTCGAATACCTCTGCCAGGTGCTTCAGATGATCTTCATATGTCTTGGAGTACACAATCACATCGTCCAGGTACAGCAACACGGTTTCAAAGTTGAGATGTCCCAGACAGCTCTCCATCACTCTCTGGAATGTTCCTGGGGCACTGCTGAGGCCAAACGGCATTCTGTCAAACTCGCAGAGTCCCATTGGGGTGGTGAAAGAGTATGGCCGTCTTTTATCCCATGCCTGTGCTTACCGATGCTGTTTGTGTGCCTGGGAGTATGAGGATGACAGGGAACTATGCTGCTGTGTGTGGAATAAACAGTTTGTCTCTGGACAACAGTGGCGAGGTTCTTCCATGGCGATCCTGTGAGGAAGCAGAATCCAGCTGTGTGTGAGCTCGATGAGAAGAGGCTTCAACACAACTGAAGATGTAGGTGCTGCTGTAGGTTGGCCTACATCCCAGTGTGTCTTTGTAACTCAACTACGTGCTTTGTCCGCACATGTTTCCACATATTTGTGGTATTGAGGTGACTGACACTTTTAGCTATTTTTAATTTTGATTACACAGCTTGCATTTCACATAGCAAATATCATGTGCAAGTGTGTAAAAAAAAGGACCACGCAGTGCAAGTCCTGGGAGCGCACGTTTTGACTTTTGGAAGGACAACTGCTCCGAAACAGGTGCCAAACTGGAGGTTACAGGCAACCGAGTCTGCGCTAACTCTCCCTCCTGTTTGTACCGTTGGGGCAATGTCTTCCTCTGTCTTCCTTCTATCACTAACACATTTCTCTAGGGCTCTCCCAGCTTTCAACAAAGTACTGGGTTCTCAGCCACAAAGCTATCCACAGTGCGCACCCCTCCTACATTCCTCCTCATTTCTATCTATCGGCCTAACCGACTGCTGCGCTCTGCAAACGACTTTCGACTAACCTCTGCATAATACGTACCTCCACTCCCGACTCCAAGACTTCTCCTGCTCTTACGCCAATCCTTGTGATGCTGTACCCAAGAAATTAGGACTATCCACAATTTGCATGGTTCAGGCGCTCCCGCAAAACACATTTGTTCAGAGCGGCCTATCACATTCACTAATCAAAGTCATTCTATGTATTCTGTGTAAGTGTGATGTGGTGTCTCTAGCCCATTCACTATCCTCCATCCCTCAGTCCCTAAGATGGCTGGAACATCATTGTAAATGCACCATTGTATATAAACACCTATACTTGTATCTCCCATCTCATTGTAATTGTAAGCTGTCACAGCAGGGGCGACTTATTTAGCTTAATTATTGTATTGTTTACGTTGTTACTTATGACTTGTGTTCTGAAACTGCTAAACTGTAAAGCGCTGCGGAATATGATGGCGCTATATAAATTTAAATATTATTATTTTCCTTGAGCTGCTCCCACCACCTTCCTTTTTCCTCATGCCATGTTGGGTCTTGGACCTCATCATCTCCACTACCCTCTTCCAACACCTGCTGTTGGGTGGTCTGGCAGCACCATGCTCAACAGAAACTGGCACCTGGGTCTCATCATCATCAGATGCGTTCTGCGGTGTGCTGACATCGGCACTGTCTCACCCGCCTCTTCAGATTCAGAGAGACACAGCTTTTGCGCATCACTGCATACTCCCTCTTCACATTACAGAATGCTGCTTGGCTGGGCCCCTGTTTGCAAGCCATAGATTCTGAGAACAGAAGCAGACACTCAGCTGGCTCCTGTACAGAACTCTCTGACTGCCTGGGCAATTTGCCAGGCGGTGAAGAGACAGATGTTTGCCCACAGTGCTGTGGTCCTGAGAGGAGGTGGAAGCAATTGAAGTCGATGCATTGGCTGACATCCAAACACAACGGCTTCAATTTGTTCTTCCCGCAGCAGGGGGGTTCAGAGCTCCTACAAAAGTTCGCATAAAGGAACGCTCACGGGGAAACTGGTGGATGCTGTGTCACTGGGGGCCGCAGCAGCCACAGAATCCCCACGTCCTTCCCTGAAGAAACTCCACGCCACGTGCCTTACTCCCTGCCTTCTTCATCTTGTAGATTGATAAAGAAAGTCTGAAAAGTTATAAGGTCTAAGTGTGGTTATCCGCAGAGACTGCAGTGAACACTGCACACAACTGTTCACTACCCAATGCGTCTCAGCAGGAAGGCAGTCTGTGCGTCAAACAAAGGCACAAGGGATACATCCCTGTACCCTGTTTAAAGCTATAAAAAAAAATTATGTAGTAGTGACGCACACATTTATTGAGGTTTTCGTATTACATCGCCATTCACCATCTGTGGCTATGCAGTCTCATCTATATATACCTTATCTATCTGTTGTCATGCTTCCAAGTCGACAGTCAGCCATAAATAGCAATTTTCACTATGCACTATGCACTTTTTAAAGGTTATGTTTGTTAATAAAAATGATTATTGCCACATATTATGATATTACATGATGGAAATTGTATAATTTTTATAAATATTTAGTGACATTATTCAGCAAATGGAACATTTTAGTAATATCACAGATAACTTGTAATGCTGATGATGTTTTGAAGTCAGACATTCTTGTCTATACAATAAAAATGGTGTACATACTGTTACTTATCCATCATTAATGGATTCAGATATGTACTTGTATGCTTTTATGTAACAACCGTATAGCAGATTCCTTAACTAATTTTTTGTGGTTTGCATTGCTGTTCAACATGTTAATGTATGTGTTTATGTTTGTCAATTCTTTATTATCTAGATATTAGTTTAAATGAAATCATCATCTTATGGTAGTAAAGGTTATCTTTCTCTTGTTTGAAGTATAGACATTTAAAATTGACAGGTAACAAGGAAATTACTTGATCTAGTATTTAAACATCCTCCTTGACCCTGGGCTCCAACACCGCCAGTTGTTGCTCGGAAGTGCTGTTAGCACAGTCAACACTTGCTCCTGTGTTACTGGGGTTCAGTAACGTCAGCTGTCCTCGGTTGTGCCATTGGCTCTTTTCCTTCTGCTGCCCCTCCGGGTTCCAGTACCGTCAGCTGGTTCTCCGCAGTGCCTTTGGCCTAGGTGCCTCCATCTCGGTATCCGAGTTCCAGCAACGTCTGCTGGTCCTTGGTAGTGCTTTGGAGCACAGGTACCTCCTGCTTATTAACCGTGTCCCAGTAACGTCAGCTGGTTCTCGGTTGTGCCATTGGCTCTTTTCCTTCTGCTGCCCTCCGGGTTCCAGTACCGTCAGCTGGTTCTCCACAGTGCCTTTGGCCTAGGTGCCTCCATCTCGGTATCCGAGTTCCAGCAACGTCTGCTGGTCCTTGGTAGTGCTTTGGAGCACAGGTACCTCCTGCTTAGTAACCGTGTCCCAGTAACATCAGCTGGTACAAGATTGTGCTACAAATACAAGATACGGAAAAGAGACACAAGAACAATAAGCAGAAGATCTAAAAGCAGAAGAACATGAAGTATAAGACCAAAATGAAGAGCAAAATATATGCTCTAAATTCTAAGCAGAAGAAGACTAAGCAGTGTATGGGGTTGAGTCCGTTCCTCCTCGTGGTGCCCCTGGAAAATGCCTGCTGCTGCAGGCTAAACTGAACACGGACAAATACTGTTGTAATTTAAATCTTTTGTGACAGCAAGAACGGAAGGATGAAAAATTCATACTTTGACAGATTACAAGTACAGGATTTCAGTCACAAATAAGAATATGATGAATAAGATGAAGCAGAATATGAATAAGAATAATAGTTTAATAAGAAGAATATGAGTAATGTTAACAAAGATGAATAGCAAGAAGTTTAAGAAGAAGATAAAGAAGGTGAAGATGAAGAATAATTTGATGAAAAAGATGATGCTGCAGAAGATTATGAAGGAGAAAGTGTGTGAAAAGTTAAAAAGGTGAAGATGAAGAGCATGGAAGTTGTGTAATATACATATTTGCCAAAATAGAAAAAACGTTAACAACATTGTCAATTTCTTCGTCAATCCGAACATCTTTAAAAAAAAAATATTTATGCTATTCCATTTGATTGGGTTAAACATCTATGCCTTTAATGTCTCTCAACCTTCCCCAATACATTCTACATTACTCTTTCTTGTTTTCCTTCATGTACAATTAACCAACAAGGCAAGAATGGGGTTTTTTTAATTTCGATATTTTGTTCCCATAGACTTACATGGGACTTCCGGTATCGGTATCGGGTATCGCCGATATTTTAATGTTATCGGCGATACCATTCCGATTCCGATACTTTTGGATATCGGAAAGTATCGCTCAACTCTAGTTGTGAGAAGTCACAACCACTGTCATCACATAAGGTATTAAACGGACATCTGATATCCACAGTCACAGCAGACACGGCTTTCCCAGACCCAGCAGACACTAAACATTGGCTCCTGAATCTTGTCATGTATAGTGTACAGTTCCTATAGCGTCTTGTGCTTGGGTGCGAGGAAACACAGGAGACATATGACGCGCACCACACTGAGGTGGATACCAGGGCTATGGGGTACTCGGAGCCGAGCCCATGGAAGTCTATGGGAGTTGTCACTGGCAGCGGGACTCGGTCCGTGGCCCTGGGCGCTCATACAATGGGGGATATTTACAGGGGATTTGTAGTTAGTTCGTGACGCCACCTGTGGTGTCTGATCAATTGGACCAGCGCGCTATAAGGATCTTCACAGGGGATGTTATGGGGGCAGCTGGGTGGTAAGTCTCCCACAGGTGAGACGGGTCCCTGGAAGTCTATGATGATGCAGGGTGTAGGTAATAATTCAGTCACACACAATGCAGCTTCTTTTCATACCTTTACTTGTAGGTGTTTCAGGCAGGTCCCGGGGAGCTGGTCGGGGTGGAGAATGCACATTCGGGAAACCGCTGAGCAGGTTAGAGGCCTCCTTTACTTCATATATATCTGAGTCCAAACTTGCATGAAGCGAAGTTAACTCTGCAATCTCCAGCTTTCTCAATAGCTGCATCGCCCGGCCAACATTGTGGTGGAGCCTTCTATGTCTCTGATTTCCAGATGTTGAGAGAACTAAGTCCCTACTTTTGTAGCGTCCCACTCAAGGTCCTTGTTCCCCCTGACTCCGTTTACGTATCAGCGCTTAGGGCTACCTTCTGCGACCTGTGGTCCAGAAAGCCTCCGGTTATCTTGTTACTAGGCGTGAAGCGCTAGCGACGCTTCGGACCCGGTGTCCGGTGAATTAGTGCAGGTAATCCGGTACCTGGTGCACTAGCATCTATCTTCTCCACTGTGCCCTTCGCCCTGCTCGCGCTCTTAACATAAGCACTTGTAGCTTTGATGGAATTGTCAGCTTTCTCCAGAGCTCACTGGACAGCTCTCAGTATCCTCCAAGTCCAGACTGAACTGACACTGAACTACACTGTACTAAGACAGGAAGCTGAACTGAACTGAGCTCTTCTCAGACAGGAAACTATCTGGGGGATGACTCACTCCTGAGTCTCCCAAGGCTTGAATCTCTGACTGAACTGTCCGAAGACAGGAAACAGACTGAACATTGCTACGTGTCACTACCTTTTATACCCTAGTGGGTGTGTCTCAAAGTGTGAGTGACGTGAATGGATATCAAGCTTTTGTGGTTACCTTCCTGTGCATTTTCCTGGATTATGTGTGCCTGACATAGCTGGGCCACACATCCCCCCTTGGTTAAACACAGCACTCCCGGGCTGTAAAAGAGAAAAAGAAAACATTTTTGTTTTGCATATAACAACAACATTTTAACACTTCCCATCCGGGAGGTAAGGAATCTTGAACGTTACAATTTGTACATTAGAAAAATACAAAAGTATCAAAGCATCAAAACTTTTCCATAAATACTAGACAATATTCTTGTGGAGGACCCGCACCAAAAACCTCCCACGTGGGTCCTGGGTGGGCTGCAGGACTTCTGACTGCAGACCTCACTCTAGGCCCACCATACGGGTTTTTCTTCAGAGGTAATTCAAGGCTTTGTGTAAAACCAAGATAAGGCACCGTAGTGCAAACTATTTACATTGAAAGTTCTTGGGCTGGCACAGTCCACAGCCACGCAGTCCATGCATAATAAAAGACATATCAAAACATATCAATAGAAATCACATTAATACTTTAACTTCTATTAAAGTGCAAAAATCTTCTTTGTAAAACTTTATACAATTCTTCGGATGCAGTAAACCCTGTCTGGGTCTGGCTAACTAATTTACTAGGACTACTCTTGATAACGAATAGGTAATCTTCCTTTAGTGATACGTTCTGACCTACGTGGGGTAGCATCAGGTATAGTAGTTTCTAGTCTATCTGTTCTGCGTAACGGCAGACTATAGACACGACTCCACCTCTCTAGGGACCTGGCAAGCATGCTAGCGACTGGGCGATGCGGTACTGCTTCACCAGGGGACTCCACTTCTTGTGGTGCTGCTTCTTGAGGTTCTTCTGGTTGAGGTTCCGTTGGAACAGACCCCTCTGGAACTGGCTCTACTGGCACAATTGGTATGACTGGATGTAGAGACTCCTCTTGCGGTTGATAAAACTGCAGCACAGGAATGATTACGGCTTCTCCCATTCTGGGCCAATCCGCAGGTAAATCTCCCAAATCCGTATGTATGACCGCTTCATCATTTTCTTTCTGAAGAACAACCGGTTCTTCCTCACAAAGCTTTAATGGGCCCGGACACAACTTTAGATGATCTCTAGACACAGTTGCAGTCGTTTTTCCTCCATCCTTGCTGATGGTACAGGTTTTTCTGTTATCAAATTTGGAATTTTGCACGACATATGGCTCCTGTTCCCACTGATCATCCAATTTGTGCATTCTTCTTTTTCTTTTTAGCACAATTTCTCCAGGCATAAGAGGCTTAGCGGGAGCATTTTTGTTATAGTTCTTCTCTTGTTTTTCTCTTACTTTATTGAGACTGTCTTCCACGCAGGCTTGTACTCTCCTGTACTGTTCTTGTCGATTCGTGTCCCAATCTTCAGCACTGTCATCAGCCTCTGGTTCTACCACACCAAGTTCCAAATCCATTGGCAGCCTTCCGGGTCTTGCTCTCATAAGGTAGGCTGGAGTGCAGTTGGTGGAACTTACTGGTATGTGGTTGTACAAGTCAACCAGGTCAGGTAACAAGTCAGGCCACCGATTTCTTTCTTCCAGTGGTACAGATTTCAGTAAGTCGATGACAATGTGATTCATCTTTTTCACAAAGGCCATTGGTCTGAGGGTGGTACGGTGTTGTTCTGATCTTCTTGCATCCATACAATTGACAGAATTCCTTAAACAGTTCAGCTTCGAATGCAGGACCTCGATCAGTCAGCACCTGCTCCGGATATCCGTGTGGTCTGCAGAAACTTGCTTGGAAGGTTCTTGCTGCTGTCTCTGCTGTCATATCTTTGACAGGGGCGACCACCAGAAACCTGGAATAGTGATCCACCATGGTCAGGGTGTAGCGTCGGCGTCCCTGCCCTCTGCCAGGCAGGGACGCTGTTCCCCTGCGACAGCGTCCTCTGCCAGGCAGGGACGCCGGTCCCCTTACCCGCGCTCAGCGTCCTCCTTCCGCCCTGCTGGGGCCGCGCGCTCCTTCCCTGCTTATGGACTTAGGGCGCGCGCCCGCGCGCTCCCCCACTCTTAAAGGGGCCGCGCGCATTTTTCGAAAAGGTCCCCGGCCAATGCCGGAGGACTCCATCCTATATAAAGTACTTCCTCCCTAATGGAGGTGCCCGAGCAATGTTGTTGTTGCACTGTTTAACTCTGCTTCAGCCCTCAGGGTCCGTTACCAGTTACCTGCCTGTTTCCTGCCAGTTTGCTTTCTGCTACCTGCCCGCTAGCCTGCCTGGAGGTTCGGCCGTCACATGCGGTGACCATCGGCAATTCCAGAGACTCTCGCCTGCTCACTTGGGGGCGCTCATCTGCCATCTGCCTGCAAGCCTGCCTGAGGTTCGGCCGTCACATGCGGTGACCATCGGCAATTCAGAGACTCTCGCCTGCTCACTTGGGGGCGCTCATCTGCCATCTGCCTGCAAGCCTACCTGGAGGTTCGGCCATCACCTGCGGTGTCCATCGGCTATTCCAGAGACTCTCGCCTGCTCACTTGGGGGCGCTCATCTGTCATCTGCCTGCTAGCCTACCGGGAGGCTCCACCATCTCAGGTCGTATATACCTATCCATTCAGAGACTGCCCCGGCCCCTTGCCTGCCTGCTTATCCAGAGACTGCCCCGGTCACATGCCGTGACTACCTGCCCGTCTACCCAGAGACTGCCCCGGTCACTTGCCGTGACTACCTGCCCGTCTATCCAGAGACTGCCCCGGTCACTTGCCGTGACTACCTGCCTGTCTACTCAGAGACTGCCCCGGTCACTTGCCGTGACTACCTGCCTGTCTACTCAGAGACTGCCCCGGTCACTTGCCGTGACTACCTGCCTGTCTACCCAGAGACTGCCCCGGTCACTTGCCGTGACCACCCACCTGTTTATCCAGAGACTGCCCCGGTCACTTGCCGTGACCTCCCACCTGTCTGTTCAGAGACTGCCCCTGTCACTTGCAGTGACTTCCTGTCCGTCTCCCCGGGTGCCACCCGCTCCTTTACAAGGAAAGCCTCCTTGTATAATAAAGCTCAGAGGTTCCGCCTCCCAGACCCGTTACAGTTTGCTCGGGCCATGGAACCCGGTGGCACCCAAACTCCCTCGCTCTCTGACCTGTGTCATGAACTGTCTCGTCAGAGGTCTCAACAGGAGTCCATCCTGGGTCACCTGCGGAATGTTAATTCCCGCCTGGACACCCTGACTACTTCACCAGCAACCACCGCGGGCGCCATGACTCGCAATCCGGCAGTTCCGCTGCTTACCAATTCCGTGGTTTCCGTTTCTGGACCTCGACTTTCAGCTCCTCCTCGGTTTGGAGGCGACCCTGCTCTGGCTCGGGGTTTCATTAACCAGTGCACCCTGCATTTTGAACTCCTGGCACACCAGTTTAACTCCGACCGGGCCAAAATTGCCTTCATCATGTCCCATCTCACCGGAGAGGCCCTGGCCTGGCTAAATCCTCTTTGGGAGAGAGAGGATCCTCTGGTGTCTGACCTGTCTGCTTTTCTCTCAGCCTTCCGGAAGGTATTCGACGAACCCGGACGGAAGACCTCCTCGGCATCTTCTCTGCTGCGTCTCCGTCAGGGAAGTCTCACCGTGGGTCAATATGCCATACGGTTCCGTACCCTTGCCTCGGAGCTAGCTTGGGATAATGACGCTCTGATATCTGTCTTCTGGGAGGTCTATCCGGCCGTATTAAAGATGAACTTGCTGGTCGGGACATTCCAACCTCTCTCGATGACCTAATAACTCTTGCCAATCGAATTGATCTGCGGTTCCAGGAGCGTGCTAAAGAGGTCACCCGTGAGAGAAGGTTTCCTCGTCTAGCTCCTTCTTTTCAGAGACCTGTAACTCCTTCCGTTTCTCCTCAGGTACACTCGTCTGAGCCTATGCAAGTCGACCAGACCAAGATGGTCAAAGCCCGTCAGGACTTACGCCGTACCGAGGGGAGTTGCTTCTTCTGTGGCAGTAAGGAGCACTGGATCCGTACCTGCCCAGAGAGGTCGGGAAACGCCTGTGTCTAGGTTCGCTCGGAGAGGTCCACCTAGACAAAAATAAATCCTCTTCATCTCTGCTGTTGTCTAGTCTCAATTCTCCTCGGTGAGAACCGTTATTTCGAACTAGCCCAACTTGATTCTGGAGCAGCCGGGAATCTTGTTTCACAGGCTCTAGTGGAAAAATATCGCATTCCTACCAAACCTCTGGTGGAACCAGTATCTGTTGCTGTTGTGGATGGGGGTCTCCTACCACGTCCCATCCAACTTATCACTGAAGCCATAACCCTGCAGGTGGGAATGCTGCATTCTGAGAGCATTTCGTTTCATGTTCTGCCTGGACTCTCGCACGCTTTCTTACTAGGTCTGCCTTGGCTCCAAAAGCATGCACCCGTGCTCGACTGGCAGACTGGAGAGATCCTTCGCTGGGGACAGGACTGTCATAAAACTTGTTTGGTTCCTGTTCATCCCGTCCGTCCTTCTCCTACACCAACTAATCTACCAGGGCTCCCGATTCCATATTGGTCATTCGCTGATGTCTTTAATAAAAAGGAAGCAGAGACATTACCCCCTCACAGACCGTATGATTGCCCGATCGACCTGCTACCCGGTACTACGCCTCCCCGTGGGCGTATTTACCCATTGTCCGCTGCTGAGACCAGGTCGATGTCCGAATATATCGAGGAGAATTTGGCCAAGGGATTCATCCGGAAATCCACCTCCCCAGTGGGAGCAGGTTTCTTCTTCGTAAAAAAGAAAGACGGCTCTCTCCGTCCCTGTATTGACTACAGAGGCCTAAATTTGATCACGGTGAAGAATAAGTACCCTCTTCCGCTCATTCCAGAATTGTTTGATCGTCTGAGGGGGGCTAGAATCTTCACCAAACTGGATCTTCGTGGGGCATATAACCTGGTCCGTATCCGTCGGGGAGATGAATGGAAGACGGCATTCAACACCCGGGACGGCCACTATGAGTATTTGGTGATGCCCTTTGGTCTCTGTAATGCTCCAGCAGTCTTTCAGGAGTTGGTCAATGACATCTTCCGGGACCTTCTCTACTCCTGCGTTGTGGTGTACCTAGACGATATCTTGGTCTTCTCTCCGGATCTCCAGTCTCACCGGAGGGATGTTCGTCAGGTTCTGCTCAGGCTCAGGCAGAATCACCTCTTCGCCAAATATGAGAAGTGCCTCTTTGAGCAGACCTCGCTTCCGTTTTTGGGCTACATCATTTCTCAAACAGGCCTACGAATGGATCCGGAGAAACTGTCTGCCATTGAGAAATGGCCCCGACCGGAGGGGTTGAAGGCCATTCAGCGGTTCCTGGGATTCGCCAATTATTACCGTCTTTTCATACCGCACTTCTCTTCCCGGACTGCTCCAATCTCCGCGCTCACCCGCAAGGATGCTAATCCCAAACAGTGGACGCCCGAAGCAGAGGAGGCCTTTCTTTCTTTAAAACAGGCCTTCTCTTCCGCTCCAGTGCTGCATCGCCCGGACGGCAACAAGCAGTTCTTCCTGGAGGTGGACGCTTTCTCTTCTGGAGCCGGAGCGGTACTTACTCAAAAATCTTCATCCGGGAGGATGGTATCTTGCGGCTTCTTCTCCAAACTCTTCTCCTCTTCTGAGCGCAATTACTCCATAGGAGACGAGAGTTATTGGCCATCAAGCTGGCATTGGAGGAGTGGCGTTACCTACTCGAGGGGCTCTTCATCCGGTAATCATTTACACTGACCACAAAAATCTGGCTTACCTCCAGCATGCCCAGAGACTTAACCCTCGCCAAGCCCGGTGGTCCTTGTTTTTGCCCGCTTTGATTTTCTCTTACATTTTCGCCCGGCCGACAAGAACATCAAGGCGGACGCCTTGTCCCGGTCCTTCCTGGTGTCGGATCTCGAGGAGGAACCTAAACATATCATCGATCCCGCCAGAGTGATGCAGGTGGCTCCCGTGAGTCTAAATCGTCTCCCTCCTGGCAAGACGTTCGTATCGGTAACTGATCGGGAGAGAATCCTACACTGGGGTCATTCGTCTAAACTAGCTGGCCACGCTGGTCAGAAAAAGACCCTCCAGCTCATTACTCGGCATTACTGGTGGCCTACCCTGCACAAGGACGTAATAGACTTTGTTTCTGCCTGTGTCTCCTGTGCCCGCAACAAAGTTCCGAGACACCTGCCTGCCGGCCGTCTTCTTCCGCTTCCTGTACCCGCTGCTCCCTGGCAGAATATAGCCATGGACTTCATAACAGATCTGCCCGTCTCTGCCGGTTGTACGGTCATTTGGGTGGTCGTTGACCGATTTTCCAAGATGGCTCACTTCATTCCCCTGCCAGGACTTCCGTCTGCACCCGAGTTGGCTAAAGACTTTATCCGCCACATCTTCCGTCTTCATGGTCTGCCTCGCCACATTGTCTCGGATCGTGGGGTACAGTTCACCTCACGTTTCTGGAGAGCCACTTGTAAGTTGCTAGACGTTACCTTGGATTTCTCCTCCGCTTACCACCCGCAGTCCAATGGACAAGTCGAGCGAATCAATCAGAATCTGACCAGTTATCTCCGGCACTTCGTTAATGCCCACCATTCTGACTGGATGGATCTCCTGCCTTGGGCCGAATTCTCTTACAACAATCACGAGAGCGAATCTTCCTCCAAATCTCCGTTTTTTTGTAGTCTTCGGTCAACACCCTCGGATCCCTGTTCCTGTCTCCATCTCTGTGGACAATCCAGCTGCGGAATCTCTGGTTAACGAATTTTCCTCCATATGGGAGAGTACCCGGTCCGCACTCATTCTGTCATCCGAGCGCATGAAGAAACGTGCTGACAAAAGACGTTTGGATCCTCCTCAATTCCGTCCTGGAGATAAGGTCTGGCTTTCGTCCAAGTATGTCCGGCTCAAGATTCCTTCCTACAAGTTAGGTCCTCGGTTCATCGGTCCTTTTGAGATCATCAGTCAGATCAACCCGGTGTCCTATAAATTGAAACTCCCGGCCAATTTGCAGATTCCTAACTCCTTCCATGTATCTCTCCTCAAACCGGTGGTATTTAACTCTTTTGTCAAGTCTACAGGTACACCTCCTGCTCCAGTGTCTGCTGAAGACGAATTTGAGGTAGAGAACATTCTGGCCACCAAAAGGGTAGGAAGAAAGACCTATTTTCTGGTGGATTGGAAGGGGTTTGGTCCTGAGGAGAGAACGTGGGAGCCTCGGGAGAACATCCATGCCCCTCTCATCCTAGCTAAATTTCTTTCTGGCCTAAAAAGGGGGGGGCCTAGAGAGGGGGTACTGTAGCGTCGGCGTCCCTGCCCTCTGCCAGGCAGGGACGCTGTTCCCCTGCGACAGCGTCCTCTGCCAGGCAGGGACGCCGGTCCCCTTACCCGCGCTCAGCGTCCTCCTTCCGCCCTGCTGGGGCCGCGCGCTCCTTCCCTGCTTCTGGACTTAGGGCGCGCGCCCACGCGCTCACCCGCTCTTAAAGGGGCCGCGCGCATTTTTCGAAAAGGTCCCCGGCCAATGCCGGAGGACTCCACCCTATATAAAGTACTTCCTCCCTAATGGAGGTGCCCGAGCAATGTTGTTGTTGCACTGTTTAACTCTGCTTCAGCCCTCAGGGTCCGTTACCAGTTACCTGCCTGTTTCCTGCCAGTTTGCTTTCTGCTACCTGCCCGCTAGCCTGCCTGGAGGTTCGGCCGTCACATGTGGTGACCATCGGCAATTCCAGAGACTCTCGCCTGCTCACTTGGGGGCGCTCATCTGCCATCTGCCTGCAAGCCTGCCTGAGGTTCGGCTGTCACATGCGGTGACCATCGGCAATTCCAGAGACTCTCGCCTGCTCACTTGGGGCGCTCATCTGCCATCTGCCTGCAAGCCTACCTGGAGGTTCGGCCATCACCTGCGGTGTCCATCGGCTATTCCAGAGACTCTCGCCTGCTCACTTGGGGGCGCTCATCTGTCATCTGCCTGCTAGCCTACCGGGAGGCTCCACCATCTCAGGTCGTATATACCTGTCCATTCAGAGACTGCCCCGGCCCCTTGCCTGCCTGCTTATCCAGAGACTGCCCCGGTCACATGCCGTGACTACCTGCCCGTCTACCCAGAGACTGCCCCGGTCACTTGCCGTGACTACCTGCCCGTCTATCCAGAGACTGCCCCGGTCACTTGCCGTGACTACCTGCCTGTCTACTCAGAGACTGCCCCGGTCACTTGCCGTGACTACCTGCCTGTCTACTCAGAGACTGCCCCGGTCACTTGCCGTGACTACCTGCCTGTCTACCCAGAGACTGCCCCGGTCACTTGCCGTGACCACCCACCTGTTTATCCAGAGACTGCCCCGGTCACTTGCCGTGACCTCCCACCTGTCTGTTCAGAGACTGCCCCTGTCACTTGCAGTGACTTCCTGTCTGTCTCCCCGGGTGCCACCCGCTCCTTTACAAGGAAAGCCTCCTTGTATAATAAAGCTCAGAGGTTCCACCTCCCAGACCCGTTACACAGGGCATATGAGTATCCTGACCTGCTTGGGGACAACTTGACGTGATCCAATGCCACGATCTCCAGGGACGAGTCGTCCGGATAGGCTGCAAGGGTGCCTTCTGACTACAGTAGTCTTTCCGTCTGAGGCCACAGGGTCCACAGTTCCGGCACCACTTCTCGATGGAGCTGCGCATCCCTACCCAGTAGAACCGACACCTCAACAGGGTCTCCAGCTTTTTCCAGCCAAAGTGTCCTGCTTGATCGTGGTAGGCTTCTAACACCATTTGGATGTCTGCTCTGGGGACCACTATCTGCCAAACCATCTCATGGGTCCTTGGGTCGACGTATCTCCTGCACAACTTCTCACGGTAGATGAACAACCGGCTTCTCTCATTCCACAGGAGTTTTGCTGGTATAGGTGCGTCTTTCTCCAAGGAGGAACCTTCCTGTCTTATCAGCACCTTGACACGGCTGACCACTGGATCGCTGTCCTGAGTCTCCTTCCAGCTGTGATGAGATAAAGGGTTTAGCGTCTTTTCACACCGCTTTCCGTGGACTCGTTGCTCATGGATCATCCCATTTCGGTGGAACGCAGGTAGCTCAATCTCTTCCAGGTCGTCTGATTCTTCCTCCGTGTCGGATTCATGCGGCATTCTGGACAAGGCGTCAGCGTTGGCATTTTTACGGCCTGCCCTGTACTTGATGGTAAATTGATAGTTTGACAGCCGAGCCATCCAACGTTGCTCCATGGCTCCCAGCTTGGCTGTTTCAAGATGCGTCAAGGGGTTATTGTCTGTATACGCAGTGAACTTGTTGGAGGCAAGGTAATGCTTGAATCTTTCCGTAATGGCCCAGACCAGCGCCAGGAACTCCAACTTGAAGCTGCTATAGTTTTCTGGGTTTCTCTCAGTTGGCCTGAGCTTCCTGCTGGCATATGCGATGACTTTTTCTTGGCCATTCTGCTTCTGACTGAGGACCGCTCCCAATCCCTCGTTACTGGCATCGGTGTACAGCAGGAACGGTTGGCTGTAATCAGGGTAGGCTAGGATTTCATCGCCGGTCAGGATCTCTTTCATCTCTTTGAATGCCTCAGCTTGTTCTTTACCCCAATTGAATGGAGGGTTTCTGCTCTTGAGAGGTTGTCCGACCAGGAGGTCCTGTAAAGGCGCCGCTTTCTTGGTGTAATCTTTTACAAACCTCCTGTAGTAACCTGTTAGTCCCAGGAACTGTCGCACCTCCTTTAGATTCTTCGGCTCCGGCTATTTCTGGATGGCTGTGACCTTCTCGGGGTCCGGCACTACTCCTTCGGAACTGACAATATGTCCCAAGTACTGTACTTTCCGTTTGAGCAGATGGCACTTTGAGGGCTTCAGTTTCATCCCATACTTGGACAATGACTCGAATACCTCTGCCAGGTGCTTCAGATGATCTTCATATGTCTTGGAGTACACAATCACATCGTCCAGGTACAGCAACACGGTTTCAAAGTTGAGATGTCCCAGACAGCTCTCCATCACTCTCTGGAATGTTCCTGGGGCACTGCTGAGGCCAAACGGCATTCTGTCAAACTCGCAGAGTCCCATTGGGGTGGTGAAAGCAGTTTTTTTCCGATCCTCCTCAGCCACAGCTACTTGCCAGTACCCACTAGTAAGGTCGAGGGTAGAAAAATAGTTAGCCGTTTTCAGAGCAGCTAAGGATTCCTCTATGCGTGGTAATGGGTATGCATCTTTATGTGTTATGCGATTTACTTGTCTGTAATCTACACACATTCTCATGCTACCATCC
Organism: Oophaga sylvatica; assembly: GCA_033576555.1. Lineage (NCBI taxonomy): Eukaryota > Metazoa > Chordata > Amphibia > Anura > Dendrobatidae > Oophaga > Oophaga sylvatica. Next base: position 3,078 of record JARQOD010001110.1, on the reverse strand, counting down.
TTTTTCTTAACTAGAACTAGAGGTGCTGCCCAGGGACTACAACTATCCCTTATCACCACTGCTTCCTTCATGTCACGCAACATTTCCTTAGCTTTCTGATAGTGGGCTGGAGGTATAGGCCTGTACCGCTCTTTGATGGGAGGATGACTGCCTGTAGGGATATGATGCTGTACTCCCTTAATTGTCCCAAAGTCAAGTGGGTGTTTGCTAAATACTTGTGCGTACTCTTGTACCACCCGTATTACCCCCTGTTTCTGGTGGACGGAAGTGGTGTCTGTCCCTATATAAAGCTGCTGACACCAATCCGCTACCGGGGTTGCCGGATCATTATTCTCCGCTGGTTGGCGGGAGGCTAAGGACTCGGTTGTGGAGGATAGAATTGTTATCTACGGCATGTAATTTAGCAACTGTGGCATAACGTGGTAAATTTACTTCATCGTCTCCCCAGTTGAGAAGTCGTACTGGTACTCTCCCATTTATTACTTCCACTACCCCTCTAGCAATCATGAGTGTAGGTCTGTGTTCTGAGCGATGGGGTTCTACTACTGCTTGGTAGTTCTGTCCTCTCAGACCTATGGCTGCCCTACACCATATTAACATTTCACTCATTGGGGGTATTACAATGGGGTTCGAGTCTGTCACCCGTACATTACCGATTTCACCATCTGTAAGCTTCGCTTGCTGCTGGCACATCAGGGCCCGGATCTCTCTCTGGATCACTCCCTTCTGCTTTGGCTTGGCAACTTCAGCGAGCTGTTGGAGCAAAAACACAACTTCTCCCAGACAGTTACTGATAATGTTAGTACCTAATATCACATTTAAGCCATTTTCCCCATTTACAGTCCTTACTACTAGAAGTCCCTGATCCTTCAGCTCCACTCTGCCCACTTTTACGTCCACATTTTTGGCTCCAAATACCTCAACAGGGAGACCATTGGTGGCGTACACTGTAAAGTCAGGGCTCGGGGGCTGGAGACTGTCCTTTGACCAGAATTTATTATAAAGGACATCAGGTATTATGGTCACCTGAGATCCAGTGTCCAGCAGTGCAGGAATTGCAATCCCGTCCAGAATGATGGACAGGTAGGGTCGTCCACCCATGAACCTGCGGTTCCAGTCTAAGGGGCCTGATGAGTCTACTCCTGGGTGTTGGCCCTCTGACCCAGGATCGGCTCGTTTAAAGGACATTGCTGAGCCATATGACCTTTTTGGTTGCAGCGGTAGCAGATGATCTCCCGGCGAGGATGGTGTTGATCAGGAGTCGCTCCTGGGGGTGGCGTGGTCCTCCTCCGGTGAGGCGACGTCCTCCATTTCCTCCGGTTCATCCAAGGGACATCCTCCGGACAGTCGGCTAGTAAATCCTCCGGGGAGCAGGGTTTGCGCTCCACCGCTCCACTGCATAGCTGCTCTTGTCCTTCTGCCATCTCTTTCCAGGCCAGACTGTGTTCCCCATCAGGAACAGTCTGGTCTCTTCCGTGGAGGCGGGATTTGCGTCTCCTCCTTTTTGCATAGAAAATGAAGAGGAGGCGGATTTCTTTAGCAGTGGGGCAGGATCGCACATTATAGTAGCATTTTGAGAGGGCGGCCATAACTCTCGCGCCACAGGGGGGGTACACGCCACGAATGCACGCCCACCTTCTTCACCAGCGCCTCAGGGCGCGAATATGGCGGTAAAATGGCGGTATTTGGCGCCAAAAGTGACAAACAGCAAACAGTCTTTTTCGCATAAAACAGTTCAATAGGCACACAGGACTCACAAATTTTGCAAGTTTCGCATCCTGTTCGTGACGCCAATTTAGATGACGCGCACCACACTGAGGTGGATACCAGGGCTATGGGGTACTCGGAGCCGAGCCCATGGAAGTCTATGGGAGTTGTCACTGGCAGCGGGACTCGGTCCGTGGCCCTGGGCGCTCATACAATGGGGGATATTTACAGGGGATTTGTAGTTAGTTCGTGACGCCACCTGTGGTGTCTGATCAATTGGACCAGCGCTGCTATAAGGATCTTCACAGGGGATGTTATGGGGGCAGCTGGGTGGTAAGTCTCCCACAGGTGAGACGGGTCCCTGGAAGTCTATGATGATGCAGGGTGTAGGTAATAATTCAGTCACACACAATGCAGCTTCTTTTCATACCTTTACTTGTAGGTGTTTCAGGCAGGTCCCGGGGAGTTGGTCGGGGTGGAGAATGCACATTCGGGAAACCGCTGAGCAGGTTAGAGGCCTCCTTTACTTCATATGTATCTGAGTCCAAACTTGCATGAAGCGAAGTTAACTCTGCAATCTCCAGCTTTCTCAATAGCTGCATCGCCCGGCCGACATTGTGGTCGAGCCTTCTATGTCTCTGATTTCCAGATGTTGAGAGAACTAAGTCCCTACTTTTGTAGCGTCCCACTCAAGGTCCTTGTTCCCCCTGACTCCGTTTACGTATCAGCGCTTAGGGCTACCTTCTGCGACCTGTGGTCCAGAAAGCCTCCGGTTATCTTGTTACTAGGCGTGAAGCGCTAGCAACGCTTCGGACCCCGGTGTCCGGTGAATTAGTGCAGGTAATCCGGTACCTGGTGCACTAGCATCTATCTTCTCCACTGTGCCCTTCGCCCTGCTCGCGCTCTTAACATAAGCACTTGTAGCTTTGATGGAATTGTCAGCTTTCTCCAGAGCTCACTGGACAGCTCTCAGTATCCTCCAAGTCCAGACTGAACTGACACTGAACTACACTGTACTAAGACAGGAAGCTGAACTGAACTGAGCTCTTCTCAGACAGGAAACTATCTGGGGGATGACTCACTCCTGAGTCTCCCAAGGCTTGAATCTCTGACTGAACTGTCCGAAGACAGGAAACAGACTGAACATTGCTACGTGTCACTACCTTTTATACCCCTAGTGGGTGTGTCTGAAAGTGTGAGTGACGTGAATGGATATCAAGCTTTTGCGGTTACCTTCCTGTGCATTTTCCTGGATTATGTGTGCCTGACATAGCTGGGCCACACACATAGGTTGAAATGAAATGACTTGTATTACTTCATACAAGCATGCTGAAAAGTTCACACAGTTTGCAGGAACAGCGACAGGAGACA
>JARQOD010001109.1:81983-109349 GCA_033576555.1 Oophaga sylvatica | reverse complement strand
TTGGGGACTAAACGATCGGGTTTGTGGAAAAAATATGATCTTTTATTTTCATGCCCGGGCGTTATAAACTTCTGTGAAGCACTTGGGGGTTCAAAGTGATCACCACACATCTAGATAAGTTCCTTAGGGGGTCTAGTTTCCAAAATGGGTCACTTGTAGGGGTTTCCACTGTTTAGACACATCAGGGCCTCTACAAACGCGACATGGCGTCCAACCAATTCTGCGTTGAAAAAGTGAAACGGCGCTCCTTCCCTTCCAAGCTCTGCCATGCACCCAAACAGTAGTTTACCCCCACATATGGGGTATCAGCATGCTCAGGACAAATTGCACAAAAACTATTGGGGTCTTGTTACCCTTGGGAAAATAAAAATTGAGGTGAAAAGATAATTTTTGTGGAAAAAATATGATTTTTTATTTTCAAGGCTCTATTTTATAAACTTGTGTGAAGCACTTGGAGGTTCAAAGTGCTCACCACACATCTAGATTAGTTCCTTAAGGGGTCTAGTTTCCAAAATGGGGTCACTTGTTGGGGGTTTCCACTGTTTAGGCACATCAGGGGCTCTCTAAACGCGACATGGCATCCAGCCAATTCTGCATTGAAAAAGTGAAACGGCGCTCCTTCCCTTGCGACTTCTGCCGTGCACCCAAAAAGTGGTTTACCCCCACATATGGGGTATCGGCGTATTCAGGAGAAATTGCACAACTAATTTTGTGGTTCATTTTTTCTTTTAATACTTGTGAAAATAAAAAAATTGGTTCCGAAGTAAAGCTTTTACAAAAAAAGTTAAATGTCAATTTTTTCCTTCCACATTGCTTCAGCTCCTGTGAAGCACCTGAAGGGTTAATAAACTTTTTGAATGTGGTTTTGAGCACCATGAGGGGTGCAGTTTTTAGAATGGTGTTACTTTTGGGTATTTTCTATAATATAGACTCCTCAAAGTGACTTCAAATGTGATGTGGTCCCTTAAAAAAAATAGTGTTGTAAAAATGAGAAATCGCTGGTCAACTTTTAACCCTTATAACTTCGTAACAAAAAATAATTTTGTTCCCAAAATTGTGCTGATGTAAAGTAGACATGTGGGAAATGTTATTCATTAAGAAATTTGTTTGACATATCTCTCTTATTTAAGGGCATAAAAATTGAAATTTGAAAATTGCTAAATTTTCAAAATTTTTGCCATATATCCGTTTTTTTCATAAATAAAAGCAAGTCATATAAAAAAAGTTTTACGACTAGCGTGAAGTACAATATGTCACGAAAAAAAGTCTCAAAATCAGCTGGATTCGTTAAAGCGTTCCAGAGTTATTACCTCATAAAGTGACAGTGGTCAGAATTGTAAAAATTGGCCCAGTCATTAAGCTGCAAAATGGCTCTGTCACTAAGGGGTTAAGTAATAAGAATTGATGTCGTTGGCATTGAAATGGCCACTGTAGGTGTGTTTACTGTCCTCTACTGCCTGCCGACTTTGCTTCCCCATTGACTTGCATTGGGTTTCGTGTTTCAGTCGGACCTCCGACTTTTCCCGATAGTCGGCCGATTTTGTTCGACTCGACTTTTGAGAAAGTCGTGTATCACGAAACCCGACTCGACCCTCCAAAAGGCAAAGTCACTCATCTCTAGTTGTAACATCACTATCTTCACATGTCTCTGTGGTAATTTTCTTGAAGAAGAATGTGTATCTTTGTACCGTGTTAGCCAGTAGATAGAAAAATATTTAGAATTGAGAGTCCTCAGTGGTTGATATCTTTTAATGGCTAACTGAAAAGATACATTGTTTCTGTGCTGTGTTGTGTATAAATATGTGATTCTTCAGATTTTGTATTAGTCAAGCCTGATGAAGAGACCTGAGTAGTCTCAAAAGCTTGCAATTTGTTACCATGTTTTCAGTTAGCCATTGAAAAGTATCAACCACTGAGGACTCTCAATTCTAAATAATTCCTGAAGAAGTCATAGACTTTGAAATGCGTTGAATAAACCACCAGAGTGCATCAGAACTATATTTGCATTAGTTTGTCACAGCAGCGTGGTTAATATCCACATTTATTTATTATATCCTGTTTGAGAGGTCGTCTTACCGACCTGTGGATCTGCAGCAGCTGATTTCTAAATGCTTTCTAACTGCGCTATCAGGTGAGTAGCTCCTTGTCACTGATTGAAAATAATCTGTGAGATAAGACCCTATTTGCGCTTGTTTGTTTCCTTAATTATCTACAAATAACTTTGGTGAAAGGCACGCCATGCATTCAATGCATAGGCAAACACTATGGTAGACCCACTTTCTTATAATGGGAACTTTTTTTAATGAGGCCATCCTGTACGTCTCACTAAAGAGGTATTGGGATGCGTCCTAATTTTTGGTAGTCCAGCCACTCACTGCATAGGCAATAACAGTGTAGGAGACCCACTGTTTAATAGTGGGAAAAACAAAGCATAGCCAGCTGATGGCCCTTTAAGAATATTAATGCCACCTGATACCTCTATAAAAATAGGCTTTGTGACTTTCAGAGTCCTTCCTTCATAAATGAAACAGGATGTTTCTGATGATGTGTCAAACACCACATGGCCATCTAAGTTTGTTAAATGTTAAAATGACATTTCCCAGTGAATGGATTTGTATTGGTTGAAAGCAATGCTAAAGTTGAAAAACGCATCAAAAACGCTATGTGTGAACATAGCCCAAGTGGTGGAGGAAAATTTTTTGGGGGGTTATTTATTTTGCCTTACATACAAATCATTACCCTGGAAAGGATGTTCCTGAATATATTTCCCCGGAAAATCCATTTTGGTTGCATTTTTTTATGTTTTAGTGTGTGCCTGAAAAAGTGTCATAACACTCTTAGAACATTGTTCACAGCAGCGACCTAGGAGTCAGAAATGCTTCCAGGGGTCTTCCCCATGATGTTCCCATGTCATTTGAACACTGTTTCCATAGATTTCCGATGTTTTGATAACCTAAAAAGACCTCCGAGGGGGGTCGCGGCAAAAAAGCCCGGGTTTCCCATAGACATACATTGGGCTCGTTTCTCAGGTCGAGCACCCGAGCATTCCAATTTGCTCGATCCGAGCATTTTAGTGCTCGCTCTTAACTATTTGCAACTGAAAAATTATGATTTTTCTTTAATGTGCCTTAGGTTTGCAGACAGTTTCATATCAGCACAGCACAAATGACAAGGTTAGATACAGAAGGCTGTTTCACATTAAGCTACTGAAAAATTGTTATTTAGAATGCTATACTCGTGCATGGAGCAAAACAGAAGCAGTGTACAACACACTTGTAGGACATGTGCCCTGCTAGCTTTTTTTTTTGTGGACCTCAGTAATGGCCAAAAAAAAAGTGCTGGAAAGTAAATTTAACAGCCACACTGGACAGTAGCTAGCTACACTATATGACTGATGTACAACCGCCTAACTACCGTATATACTCGAGTATAAGCCGACCCGAGTATAAACCGACCCCCCTAATTTTGCCACAAAAAACTGGGAAAACTTATTGACTCGAGTATAAGCCTAGGGTGGAAAATGAGATTATGTCCCATATGCTGCCCCATGTATTATGCCCCACAAGATGCTCCATCATGTATTGTGCCCCATATACTGCCCCATGTATTATGCCCCACAAGATGCTCCATAGATTGTGCCTCATATGCTGCCCATGTATTGTGCCCCATAGATGCTCCATAGATTGTGCCCCCATAGATGCTCCTTAGATTATGCCCCCATAGATGCCTCATGTATTATGCCCCCATAGATGCTCCATAGATTGTGCCCCCATAGATTATACCTCCATAGATGCTCCATAGATTGTGCCCCCATATATTATGCCCCATAGATGCTCCATGTATTATGCCCCATAGATGCTCCACAGATTATGACCCCATAGATGCCCCTTGTATTATGCCCTCATAGATGCCCCATGTATTATGCCCCCATAGATGCTCCATAGATTATGCCCCCATAGATGCCCCATGTATTATGCCCCCTTAGATTATGCCCCCATAGATGCTTCATAGTATCGGTCCCTTATGCTGCCGCAGCTGCTGCTGCTGCAAAAAAAAAAAGACATACTCACCTCTCGTCGCTGGGGGCCAGGTGCCAGTGTCCTGAGCAGGGGGGACACCGGCGCACTATGGGGGACAGGTGCGGGTGTCACCGCTCGCTCAGGGCCCCGGCACCTGCGATATTTACCTGCCACCGGGTCCACAGCTGAGCGCCGCTGTCTTCCGGGTCCTCCAGCAGTGAATGATCAGGCAGGGGGCGTGGCGCGCAGTAACTACGTCATCGCGCCCTCTGCCTGATCATAACAGCAAGAGGACCCGAGGACACAGCGGAGAGCAGCAGTGGAACGGGACAGGTAAATATCGCTTATACTCACCCTTCCGCCGGCGCGTCTCTGCCCTGCTCTTCTCCCGCGTCTCCGGCGCCAGCATTCACAGAATGCTCCTGCCAGAAGGAGGTGAGTATATAGAACCAGGGCCAGCTCCAGGTTTTTATGGGCCCTGGGCGAAAGAGTCTCAGTGGGCCCCCTTAACACAGACCACGATTCATGATGCACAGATACTGCAGAGAAATATGGGTATAGCACAACGCCAAACACTTCTTTTCTTCCATTACATGACTGATACCTATTTTAAATTCTGCAATAGCTCAAAAACCACCAAATCCTCACAGCACACAGTACAGACCGGACAGTATAGTCTTCCATACAATATTATGGGCACCACATAGTCTCCCCCTCATCACCCATATAATACACCATGCAGGATGTCACCCCGCCATCCCCCATATAATGCTCCATACAGAATACTGGACCCAATATAATGCTCCATACAGAATACTGGACCACATATAATGCTCCATACAAAATATGGAGCTCTCCTCTACACTGTGCTGCGTTCTGCACTGTTACGGCTCAGGAAAGGGCGCTGTGGAAAGACTCCCCATCATCATTATCATTGCCTCCCCATTAAAATCATTATCATCATTGCCTTCCCATTATCATTTCCTCCCCATCATCATCATCATCATCGCCTCCTCACCACCATCACTGCCAAACATATGCAGCAGTTTGGATGTCCAACTGCAGGGAGAAAATTAAGTACTTTTCCTCCTGCAGATGCTCGGTTCTAATCAAGTGGGCAGCACATATCTAGACATAGTGACAGCACAGTAATCACACCCACTACCCCAGCAAGATGTCAGTCGAGGATCAGTTGGCTCTCACTGTGTAGACAGTGTTGACTGCTCAGAGTCCCAAGAACCATCCACTTGACCAAGCAGCTGCAGGAGAATATAACTTCAGTTTCTCTCTGCTGCTGTACATCCAGTTTGACAGCCGCATATGTTTAAATCAGTATTTACCTGTAGATTAGCTCTGTTTTCATGAACAAAGTGGGGGGGTTTAATTCTAGGTTCCAATTGAAGCCTGTGTGCAAAATATGCTAGCATTTCTCTTTTTGCACACAGCTCCTATGCTGACCTATGCTTTTCCATGGTTACAAATTACAAACCCTGTGCATTTTAAATCTACAGATATTGTTTGTGTTGCTCCTTTCCATTTTTTCTCTTTATAAGCATTGCAAGAAGAGACATAAATTGGAGGGAAGTAACAGATTTCATTGTTTCACCGGACTTAGCAGAGTTTTACATAAAGTCTGTAACCATGGAAACAAATTGACTTGCATTGGAGCTGATCATCTAAACAGTGGAATCTTTTATATTTTATATGCGGCCACCACCATCACACATACAGCAGACACAGAGACACACACACACACACACAAAGCATCGCACTACATACACACAGAGACACATACACACAGAGACACATACACAGACACACACACAAACATCTCACCTATCCGGCGTCCGCGCCGCACTCACTGCCACAGCCGGCCGCTGAATGATGACGTCATTCAGCGGCGCTGCTGTGAGAGGAAGCGCCGTCGTCCTGCAGGCGCCCCCTGGAGCCCGGAGGCGGAGCTGCGGCAGCGGAGGCACGGGAGAGGTGAGTATTGAGCCGGCCGCAGCCGGGGCCCTGAGCAAGCCGGGGGGGCCAGTGGCGGTGCTGACACCGCTAACGAGCGCTGGGATGCCAGATGGCGAGTGGGCCCCCCCGCCTGCTCAGGGCCCCGGCACTTGCCCGGGTGTGCCGGGTGCTGACGCCGGCCCTGTATAGAACAGCTGCGCTCCGCCGATCCCCTGTATATGACTCGAGTATAAGTCGAGAGGGGGACTTTCAGCCCTAAAAAATGGGCTGAAAATCTCGGCTTATACTCGAGTATATACGGTAACTAGCTAAAATCTTGCAGTTATCAGTTGCAGCATCAGGAGCAGCCTCTCTGTGCAGTTACAGTGTCAAAATGGCTCTAAAATCAGATGTCTGCTATTTATATGGAGAGAGACATGTAATATTAGCAGCCAATGACACAAGCCGTTGTGTCAGGACATTGTGGTTGTTTCTGGCGCCCTGATTTGCTAGCCACAATGTGCACACAAAGTTAGGGAAGAAAAAATTGACTGTTTACAGGAACGCCGCACCTTTGAGCTCTGCGAACCCCTCCCCTCATCAAACACATGCCAAACACTCATGATACACCACCATTATCGTTGCTAAAGTGCTGAAAATACTTTTGTGGCAACGCAAATATTTTCCCCTCACTTTTTCTGAATGTTACCGATGTTTTATAATTTTTTCTCAAATTTTGCTTACGTTTCTGATCACGAATCCAAATGTGCCATATTCTTGCTGACTGCCGAATTTATAATTGGCGATCATTTTCCAAACAAATTCTCTCATCACTAGTTAAGACACTTAAACATCAAAGAGGATATAATCTCCTGACATTTCAGAAGAAATATATCACAAACCACAGTCCCTTTCCAATAATTCACCAACCTCAAATAAACCCTCATAAACATCATCCCCATATATAAACAGGAATACAAAGGTCCACATCCATTGGGGGCATTCTCTCCTCCTGCCTGACCTTTAAAAATTCTCCCGGTAAGTCCATTACTTTTAGTGTGTGGAGCATTCCTCTCCCTTGCTATCATGACTGCGCCATGGGCTTTTATTAACGGTTTTTTCTGGCTCTACGACCCCTACTAAACCCACTTATATCTAGTTACTGTGGAGTTTTTCTCCTACATTATTGTTACTCATATGCGGGTTTTTCTTTGGGACATATTAGCCTGTGATATGGATGTTATTTAACAGCAGATGGTCCTTATGCTCCTTTTCTTCTACACCATATTTGGTTACTGCTAGGGTTGAGCATTCCGATATTGCAAATATCGGGTATCGGCCGATATTGGCTGTATCGGAATTCCGATTCCGAGTACCGATATTTTCGTCATATCGGATACCGGAATCAGAATTGTCCCGTCACGGTCAGTGTCCGTCGGTCGGGTCTGTCAGGAGTCAGCGGCACTTACCTGGCAGAAGATCTCCGGCGGTCACGTCCTGGACTGCTTGATGGCCGCCATCATCTTCTCCCTGGCGGTCACATGCAGTTTCTCGCGATAACTGCAGTGACTGCTGGGTAATCGCGGCCGTAAAGCAGTCCGATGACGTCACCGCCGGGGAAGCAGGTAATCAGCTGTGCTGTGCCGGGATGTCAGGCTCTGCCTGGCATTCCGATGTAGCAGAGCTGGATCGTCGTGGGACAATCGTTACTATGGACTGCGTTGGACAGGTGGTATACTGTTGGTTTGTTTTTTTCCTTTTTTTACAGATCGATGGAGTCGCAGTAATGAGAGTATAATAAAATTAATGAAAACTGTGTTGTCTCTTTTATTTCATTAAAATACTTTTTTCTTGCTGTGTCTTTTTTTAAACATTTAAAAACTTTGGGATTCATAATGGATCGGTGTCTTATTGACGCCTCTCCATTATTAATCGGGCTTATTGTCACCGTGCAATCAACGGTGACATTAACCCCTTATTACCCCGCTTGCCACCGCTACAGGGCAAGTGGGAAGAGCTGGGTAAAGTGCCACAATTGGCACATCTTTTGATGCGCCAAATGTGGGGCTGCTGTAGCCTGGTATTATCAGGCTGTTGAGGGCCAAAATCCATGGGCCTTGACAGTCTTTTAATACCAGGCCGCAGCAGTCTGCATTTTACTTGGCTGGTTAACAAAAATAGGGGGACCCCTACGCCGTTTTTTTTTCGAGGGGATCCCCTATTTTTGTTAACCAGCCAAGCTAAGCAGACTGCTGTGGCCTGGTATTATCAGGCTTGCAAGGTCCATGGATATTGGATCCTTACCAGCCTGAAACACCAGGCCTCAGCAGTCTGCTTCACCTGGCTGGATAACAAAAATAGGGGGGACCCCACGCCAATTTTTTTCGAGGGGATCCCCTATTTTTGTTAACCAGCCAAGATATGCAGACTGCTGTGGCCTGGTATTATCAGGCTGGCAAGGTCCATGGATATTGGCTCCTTACCAGCCTGAAAAACCAGGCCTCAGCAGTCTGCTTCATCTGGCTGGTTAACAAAAATAGGGGGACCCCACGCCAATTTTTTTCGAGGGGATCCCCTATTTTTGTTAACCAGCCAAGATATGCAGACTGCTGTGGCCTGGTATTATCAGGCTGGCAAGGTCCATGGATATTGGCTCATTAACAGCCTGAAAAACCAGGCCTCAGCAGTCTGCTTCATCAGGCTGGTTAACAAAAATAGGGGGGAGCCCACGCCAAATTTTTTCAACGGATCCCCTATTTTTGTTAACCAGCAAAGATAAGCAGACTGCTGTGGCCTGGTATTATCAGGCTGGCAAGCAGGGTCGGACTGAGCCACCGGGACACCGGAGAAACCTCCGGTGGGCCCCAGCTCCTGCGTGGTGGGCCCTGATTTGAAAGGATAGGTCGCGGGGCAGAGGGGGCGGTGGCCCCGGGCCCCACGCTCTGAGGGGGCCCACCCGGAGCTACGCTACAGTAACTGTATCGGCATGCACAGCACGCCGATACAGTTACATTCTGCGACGGAGCAGGGAGAATCGCTCTCCCTGCTCTGCCGCCCGGAAGCTATGGGGCCTGAACAGGCGGTGGGGGGGCCCGATGCCAGCAGTGGGCCCCCCACCCATCATCGGAGGGTCAGCTGTATCAGCATCCAGCCGATACAGCTGACCGCATAGATAGAGAAGGAGCGAGCGCTCCTTCTCTCCCATAATCCCCCTCTCAGCGTCTGACAGCGGACGCGATGACATCACCTGCCGGTGCCCGCTGTCAGACGCTGAGAGGGAGAACAGTGAGCAGCAGAGGAGCCGGGAGGTGAGTATTGTTTTTTTTTTTTTTTTTTAATGGGGGTGCATTATACTACAGAGGCTGTATATGGGGGATGCATTATACTACAGAGGCTGTATATGGGGGCTGCATTATACTACAGAGGCTCCATATTGGGGTGCATTATACTACAGAGACTCCCTATGGGGATGCATTATACTACAGAGGCTGCCTATGGCGGTGCATTATAATATAACGGCTGCCTATGGTGGTGCATTATATTATAGACTCTGCCTATGGGGGTTTTTTATAATATAGGGGCTGCCTATGGGGGTGCATTATACTATATTGAGGACTATCTGGTGTATTATGCTGTATGGATGCTATCTAGGGGCCATCATACAGTGTTGGACCCATTAAATAGTTTGGGGACATTAAGGGGTCAGTATATATCCAGTGAGGGGCATTATTCTGTGTATAGGGGAGATGTACAGGGGGAGACTTGGGACATTATTAAATGTAAAGTGGACACTTATTGTTATAGGGGAACTCGGGTTACTGTGACTGTCAAAGGGGCACACAGGGCATTATTACAGTCTAGGGGACAAAATGTGGGCACTGTTTTCTAGGGCACTTGCACCCGGCATTACTATATTCTAGAGGGGTGCTTTAAAATTTAGAGGTCACACAGAACCACACAGCAGGTGCAGTAATAGGGACACATATGGCTGCAGCAGCAGCTCAGTATTGGGGTATGAGGTGCAGTAATAGGGACACATATGGCAGCAGCGGCTCAGTATTGGGGTATGAGGTGCAGTAATAGGGACACATACGGCAGCAGCAGCTCAGTATTGGGGTATCAGGTGCAGAAATAGGGACACATGGCAGCAGCGGCTCAGTATTGGGGTATCAGGTGCAGAAATAGGGACACATATGGCAGCAGCAGCTCAGTATTGGGGTATCAGCAGGATGAGGAGTTTGTGCAGGTTGAGAATAGTCCAATTGGTGACCGTGACAGTGCTAAAAATATGAGAAGTGAAATGTGTCTTTGTTGTAATCTCTGCAGTCGAGTCCTGGCTGGAGAAGTCGTCATGTCGGTCTGGGCCAGATGGAAAAGACATGAAAAGTGAACAATTCCATTAGAAAGAACTTCAGCGGTAAGACATTATCTGTACCTGTGCTGTAATCTATTATATGTTCTGTAGGACTGGTATTATTTAACACAGACCATATGGCGGTAATATCAATATTGGTCTTTTTATATATAGATTATATTATTTTTGGCAACAGCGCGGTCATTTGCTGAGGTTCTCTGATTAGGGGCCCACTCAGAAGTTTCGCCCCCACTAAACCAAAACCCTAGCTACGCCTCTGGCTCTCTCTCTAGTCTTTCTTTCTCTCTCTAGTCTTTCTCGCTCTCTGTTCTTTCTTTCTCGCTCTCTGTTCATTTTTCTCTCTGTTCTTTCTTTCTCTCTCTCTTTTCTTTCTTTCCTCTCTTTCTTTCTCTGTTTGTTCTTTCTCTCTCGCTGCTCTTTCTTTCTTTTCCTCAGTACCAGCCACTGTGCCGTCATTACCAGTCAGTGTGATCAGCAGTGCTAAATGGGTACGTTTGGAGCGAGGATATGGGTGTGATTAGCTGTGAAATGGGTGTGGTCAGGGCGTGGCCTAAAATTTGCAGCGGTGCGCATAGTGCGCCGCAGCCTTTAACCCTCTTTCCTGTCTTCAAAATTTGGGAGGTATGCTGTATGACCTCCCTACAACTTCTGGCCATGCTCCTGATGAGCGCGACGGATGGTCTACTGAGGGATCTCCTCCCACACCTGGACTAAAGCATCCACCAACTCCTGGACAGTCTGTGTTGTGCAACGTGGTATGGCCTAAAATTTGCTGCAGCAGGCACAGCGTGCCACAGCCTTTGTCCCTCTTTCCCTTCTTCAAAGGTTGGGAAGTATGATGGTGGGCCCCAAGAATAATTTTTCTCTGGTGGGCCCAAGGTACTCCAGTCCGACGCTGCTGGCAAGGTCCATGGATATTGGCTCCTTAACAGCCTTAAATACCTTGCCTCAGCAGTCTGCTTCATCAGGCTGGTTAACAAAAATAGGGGGGACCCCACGCCATTTTTTTTTTCGAAGGGAACCCCTATTTTTGTTAATCAGTTCCCTCTGACGTCACTGATTGTGTCCCTGGCTGACCTGAAGTGAAAGTGGAAGGCAATCAATTAAGCTTTCCACTTCCTCTCCTGTCAGCCAGGAGAGGAACTCATTCATTTGGGGGTTTACTGTGAGGCTGCAGCATTAGCTGCGGTCCCTGCAGTAAACATTAACCCTTTCTGAAGGATTACACCGTGGGACCTGACTGAACATCGGATAGGTAAGAATAATTTTGCTTTTTTATTTTATTTTTATTACAGAAAATGGTTTTTGCAGTAAAATAAAAGATGGTCAAAAACATGTGTCTTTATTTCATTAAAATGATTTTTAATTAAAGTGTGTGTGTTTTATTTTTATTTCATGCAATAGGATTAATAATTGATAGTTGTCTAATTGACAGCTCTCAATTATTAACCTGGCTTAAGGTCACTTTTCAATAGCAAGGTGGCTTTAACCCCATATTAACCCATTCGCCACCGCTACAGGGCAATGGGAATAGACGGGCAAAGTGCCAGAAAGGGCGAATCTAATTATAGATTTGTCTTTTCTGGGGTGTCTGGGGGCAGATGTTAGTAGCCAGGGGGGCCAAAAATAATGGTCCCTCTCTGGGCTATTATCTGCCCCCACTCGCTGGCTTTGTCTGTCTGGTTGCGAAAATAGGGCGGGAGCCCACGCATTTTTTTTCAACAATTTTACACCTCATATATATATATACATGTCATTGAATTTGTGACACATATATATATATATATATATATATATATATTTATATTTATAGTTCATACACTTCTACATAGTATAATAGCCGCTAATTCAATTGCCGGCTTTTGTGAAAATACAGAACCCGACATGAAATGACACATGGTTTACATAGAGTTAACCATGTCATTTCAAGTTGTTTGATCTATTGTTTTCACTAACAATTACATGAGTGCAAGTGTGCAAAATTTCACACCTGTAGGGGTTAATTAAAGGTGCAAATTCGTAGCAAAAAAGTCCATTTTTTTACAACGAATTTACACCTTTAATTAACCCCTACAGGTGTGAAATTTTGCACACATACAATCATGTAATTGTTTGTGCAAATCAGATATCAAACTACATGAAAAGACATGGTTAACTCTATGTAAACCAAGTGTCATTTCATGTCGGGTGCTTCTGTCTTTTCACAAAAGCCGGCTTTACCCGGCAATTGAATCAGAGGCTATTTTACTATGTAGAAGTGTATAAACTATAAATATATGTAATATATATATATATGTCACAATGACATGTATATATATATATATATATATATATATATATGTATTCTATGTGTGTATATTTAGTGTTTACAAGGAAAGAAAGAGGTTTTTTTAGTTACGATATTTTGTTCACATAGACTTACATTGGATTTCCGGTATCGGTATCGGGTATCGCCGATATTTTAATGGTATCGGCGATACCATTCCAATTCCGATACTTTTGGATATCGGAAAGTATCGCTCAACTCTAGTTACTGCTCATATTTTCATGTTTTGTCTCATGTTATAATTGTTGTAATAAATTTATATATTTTTTACTGAATTTCCACCTTTGACTCATTGTTCTCCTCATTTAATTAGGAATACAAAGGTATAGGTATATTAGAATCAAATTTATTCAACAATTTAAACCATATAAACCCAAAAAACAAGAAATAAGGAGTCCTCATGTGGGAAAAACCCAGAAAAATACAAAAAGCCATTAAATATTATAATATGTAGCAATTACAAAAACTGATGTATATAAGGGTAAAAATGTATATCTTCTGAGATATCTGAATACTCTAGGCAAAAAATATACAGTGCATAGTGCTAAACTGCCCTAGAGTAGACCATATCTATCCACAATGACATAAAAAAATACATATACGTTGAATCGATCAATCTGAATGAGCAGCATGATATATAAAGTGCATAGTGCAACAGCTGTAAAGTTATATAACATCCATTAGCATAATTTGTATATGCATCATACAGCAATAATAACTTCTATCATGTATAGTGTTGAGCATTCCGATACCGCAAGTATCGGGTATCGGCCGATATTCGCTGTATCGGAATTCCGATACTTAGTTCCGATCTTTTTCCTATATCGTATACCGGAATCGAAGTTCCCATAATTCTTTGAGAGGCACTGTGATTTTAGTCAGCCAATGAGGAATCCTACGAAGTGTGGGCACATCCTGTACTGCTGCGGTCATCTTAACTAATGGCATGGCTGTGATTGGCTGCTGAAATGATGTCAGAATGCACTATAAAAGGCGCCGCCGCCATTTTAGCGTCACTGTGCTGTGAACTCAGTTAGGGACAGAACGCTGCTCTGCTGACTCTGAGGGACAGTTAGAGATTGCGATTTTGTGTACTTTGCTTTAGGCAGGCTAGTTTACCAACCGCTGTGTAAAGCTTCCTTTTGCCTTGCAGTGTTGTTTTAACAGCTCTGTGCAAGGTGTGTGTGTGAGAGTGCAGGTGACGCTGCAGTTTGCGCTGCATCCAACGCTGTCTGTAGGCATCTGCACGTGTCACTCACAGACTCTTTTTTTTTTCTTTAGTGTAATTCTAGTTGCTCAATTCAATAGAAATTATAGTGTGATGCGCTTCCATCCGTAAACAATACATTGGTTGCAAACACTGTAGAAGTACAGAAAAGAGCCTTTCACAGATAGTGAACAGTTGTGTTTCAGTGTTCACTGCAGTCTGTGAGGTATTTTTTATTTTTTTTTAAATGCAGATCACGCTCCAGTTACTTCTTCAACTAATGCTGCGTGTACTCTGCTGAGTGTCTGTCACTGGCTCATCCTTGTCATTTTTCTAAAATTGGTGCTGCTACATTCTATTTTCAATTTACTAAAATCTATTAGTGTGACGCTCTTCCATCAAAATACAATACATTGCTTGCAAACATAATAGAAGTCCACAAAAAGGCCTTTCACAGCAAGTGAACAGTTGTGTGCACTGTTCACTCTAGTCTGAGGTTTAAATTTTTGGTAGGAGTGTAGATCCCGCTCCACTTACTTCAACCACCGCTGCGTGTTCTCTGCTGAGCGTGTCTCACGGCCTCATCCTTCACATTTTTCTCGAATTGGTGCTGCTTTATTCTATTTTCAATTTACTAAAATCTATTAGTGTGACGCTCTTCCATCAAAATACAATACATTGCTTGCAAACATAATAGAAGTCCACAAAAAGGCCTTTCACAGCAAGTGAACAGTTGTGTTCACTGTTCACTCTAGTCTGAGGTTTAAATTTTTGGTAGGAGTGTAGATCCCGCTCCACTTACTTCAACCACCGCTGCGTGTACTCTGCTGAGCGTGTCTCACTGCCTCATCCTTCACATTTTTCTCGAATTGGTGCTGCTACATTCTATTTTCAATTTACTAAAATCTATTAGTGTGACGCTCTTCCATCAAAATACAATACATTGCTTGCAAACATAATAGAAGTCCACAAAAAGGCCTTTCACAGCAAGTGAACAGTTGTGTTCACTGTTCACTCTAGTCTGAGGTTTAAATTTTTGGTAGGAGTGTAGATCCCGCTCCACTTACTTCAACCACCGCTGCGTGTACTCTGCTGAGCGTGTCTCACTGCCTCATCCTTCACATTTTTCTCGAATTGGTGCTGCTTTATTCTATTTTCAATTTACTAAAATCTATTAGTGTGACGCTCTTCCATCAAAATACAATACATTGCTTGCAAACATAATAGAAGTCCACAAAAAGGCCTTTCACAGCAAGTGAACAGTTGTGTTCACTGTTCACTCTAGTCTGAGGTTTAAATTTTTGGTAGGAGTGTAGATCCCGCTCCACTTACTTCAACCACCGCTGCGTGTACTCTGCTGAGCGTGTCTCACTGCCTCATCCTTCACATTTTTCTCAAATTGGTGCTGCTTTATTCTATTTTCAATTTACTAAAATCTATTAGTGTGACGCTCTTCCATCAAAATACAATACATTGCTTGCAAACATAATAGAAGTCCACAAAAAGGCCTTTCACAGCAAGTGAACAGTTGTGTTCACTGTTCACTCTAGTCTGAGGTTTAAATTTTTGGTAGGAGTGTAGATCCCGCTCCACTTACTTCAACCACCGCTGCGTGTACTCTGCTGAGCGTGTCTCACTGCCTCATCCTTCACATTTTTCTCGAATTGGTGCTGCTACATTCTATTTTCAATTTACTAAAATCTATTAGTGTGACGTTCTTCCATCAAAATACAATACATTGCTTGCAAACATAATAGAAGTCCACAAAAAGGCCTTTCACAGCAAGTGAACAGTTGTGTTCACTGTTCACTCTAGTCTGAGGTTTAAATTTTTGGTAGGAGTGTAGATCCCGCTCCACTTACTTCAACCACCGCTGCGTGTACTCTGCTGAGCGTGTCTCACTGCCTCATCCTTCACATTTTTCTCGAATTAGTGCTGCTTTATTCTATTTTCAATTTACTAAAATCTATTAGTGTGACGCTCTTCCATCAAAATACAATACATTGCTTGCAAACATAATAGAAGTCCACAAAAAGGCCTTTCACAGCAAGTGAACAGTTGTGTTCACTGTTCACTCTAGTCTGAGGTTTAAATTTTTGGTAGGAGTGTAGATCCCGCTCCACTTACTTCAACCACCGCTGCGTGTACTCTGCTGAGCGTGTCTCACTGCCTCATCCTTCACATTTTTCTCGAATTGGTGCTGCTACATTCTATTTTCAATTTACTAAAATCTATTAGTGTGACGTTCTTCCATCAAAATACAATACATTGCTTGCAAACATAATAGAAGTCCACAAAAAGGCCTTTCACAGCAAGTGAACAGTTGTGTTCACTGTTCACTCTAGTCTGAGGTTTAAATTTTTGGTAGGAGTGTAGATCCCGCTCCACTTACTTCAACCACCGCTGCGTGTACTCTGCTGAGCGTGTCTCACTGCCTCATCCTTCACATTTTTCTCGAATTAGTGCTGCTTTATTCTATTTTCAATTTACTAAAATCTATTAGTGTGACGCTCTTCCATCAAAATACAATACATTGCTTGCAAACATAATAGAAGTCCACAAAAAGGCCTTTCACAGCAAGTGAACAGTTGTGTTCACTGTTCACTCTAGTCTGAGGTTTAAATTTTTGGTAGGAGTGTAGATCCCGCTCCACTTCAACCACCGCTGCGTGTACTCTGCTGAGCGTGTCTCACTGCCTCATCCTTCACATTTTTCTCAAATTGGTGCTGCTTTATGCTATTTTCAATTTACTAAAATCTATTAGTGTGACGCTCTTCCATCAAAATACAATACATTGCTTGCAAACATAATAGAAGTCCACAAAAAGGCCTTTCACAGCAAGTGAACAGTTGTGTTCACTGTTCACTCTAGTCTGAGGTTTAAATTTTTGGTAGGAGTGTAGATCCCGCTCCACTTACTTCAACCACCGCTGCGTGTACTCTGCTGAGCGTGTCTCACTGCCTCATCCTTCACATTTTTCTCGAATTGGTGCTGCTACATTCTATTTCAAATAATTCAAATCTATTACTGTGACGTGCTTCCATCCGTATAAAATACATTGGTTGCAAACAATATAAAAGTACACAAAGGGGCCTTTCACAGCTAGTGAACATCGTTTTTTAATTTTTAACTAAAATATGTATTTTTTCAAATGACAAAAATATAAGTAATGTTGAAGAGGAATAGTCCTACATCCATTGTTTGCACAATATTACAGGTGTACATTACGTCCCTTAATCAACAATGTATTATTATATTTACTTGTATGCTTTTATTTAAAAGCCAAGAACACAGAAGGATAACCTTCGCACTGCAGCTGTTGTCAAAGTTCAACCCACATTATGCACTTCCAACATTGCAGCATTTGAGGCATGATGTGAGTTGGATTTGTCAAAGTTATGGAGTGAGAAGGTTCACCATCAGTACCCTATAGCATAAGTATGCTTTTGTGTTAGAATTTGTGTTAGACATGTGGATATCTGCCGTAATATGTCACAATTATTTAGTTACAGATTTGTTACCAGCAGTATTCATTGAAGGGTTTTAAATGTGACGTTTCACTTGTTTACAGCTTAGAAATAAGGGTGTAGCCTGATATCTATGTGTAGCACTAGCCACTTTAACATGTCATGTTTTTTTCAACATGTGTAGCTAGGTAGCAGTAATTTTTGCCGGACACACAGCAGGGGAACAGCAGGCGTTACTGAACCCCACAAACACATCATCGATTGTTTTGATCTGTGCATCCAACACTTCTGAGCCCAGGGTCAAGGAGGGTGTAGCCTGAGGCCTATTATGAGATGTTTGAACTTTAATTTGAACATTAATTTGGAGTTAGCAGCATTAATTTTTGTCAGACACACAGCAGGGGAACAGCAGGTGTTACTGAACCCCACTATCACTATAGCTTGTGTATTGGTCTGTGGACACGACACTTCTGAGCAGCAACTGGCAGTGTTGTAGCCCAGGGAGTATAGCTCAGGTGGTAGAAAGATGAACATAACAGGAGACATGGAAAACGTTGCCAACCAGTTAGTTAATCTGAAACCGGACAGGCAAATTCAGGCGAGATCCATGCCTAGTTCATTTTCAGAAAAGTAAGCCGTTCTACATTATCGGAGGATAGTCGCATGCAACAGTCTGTTAGTACACCGCCTGCAGCAGTAAAGACGCGCTCCGATAATACACTGGCAGCAGGGCAAGCCAGCACCTCCAATGCATACTGGCTAAGCTCTGGCCATGTATCCAGTTTAGAGACACAAAACTTGAATGGGGAAGAGCCACCTGGGAGTAAACTGAGAGGGCAAGACATGTAGTCTGTCACCATCTTACGGAAATGTTGCCTCCTGCTGACTGGAGCCGTCTCGGATGGTGTAGACATTGGTGGCGCTGCCACAAAACTTTGCCACATTTGGAACATACTGTTCTTGCCCTGTGCAGAGGCGCTGCTTGTGCTCCCTCTTGTTGCAGAGCTGTCTCCACTGCCTCGATGCACAGAGCTGCTTTGTAAAGCAGTAGCAGCAGCAGTGCTCTCGGCTGGAATGGAGAACATTATGGATTGCACCAGTGTGTCTTGGTACTTCCGCATTTTACGCTCCCGGTTCAACGGTGTGCTGAGGCTTTGTAAGTTGTCCCGGTAGCGAGGGTCTAGGAGGGTGTACACCCAATAATCAGACGTGGTGTGAATGTGTTCGATGCGGCGGTCGTTTCTCAGGCACTGCAGCATGAAATCAACCATGTGCTGCAGACTCCCAACTGGCCAAGAAATGTTGTCCCCTGCAAGAGGCGTCATCTCTGCCTGCTGTGCATCACCCCACCCTTGGTCTACATACTGACTAGAGCATTGTCTACCTCCCTCTGGAGCGATGTCTTCCTTCTCCATTGACTTCTCCTCATCCTCCTCACAAAGTCCTTCAAATACATAAAAATTTACAAAATTTAAAACTCAAAATTTAAAAACATTGTATCATAATTCTGTAACATCAGTTTATGGAAACACAATAGCATTACAAAAGGATAGACAAAAACTGTACATTATGTGCTTTTTAAATACATTAAAAGTTTGGAATGGTTATGAAAATATAGACAGCGACTCTGGAGGTTCAATTGTTGATACAGCATGGTACTTTGAAAGTCCTCCAGCCCTTTGTGAGGAACCACGTTGCGCTGACTGTCCAGAAGGTGATGGAATTTGTGACTCCTCATCCTCCACCTCTTCCAAAACCTCATGCCTTAGTGCTTGCAGTGTTTTTTGAAGCAGGCAGATAAGGGGGACAGTCAGGCTGACTAGTGCATCATCTGCACTCGCCATCCGCGTTGACTCATCAAACGCACGCAAAACGTGGCAGATGTCCTTCATAGAGTCCTTCGCCACTCATTACACTGGCTGCCCATTCATTATAGGATCCAATTCTAATTACTGGTTCTCACCAACAAAGCTCTCCACAGTGCAGCACCCCCCTACATCTCCTCCCTCATTTATATTTATCAGCCTAACCGACTGCTGCACTCTGCAAACGACCTTCGACTAACCTCTGCACTAATCCGTACCTCCCACTCCCAACTCCAAGACTTCTCCCGCGCTGCGCCAATCCTCTGGAATGCTGTACCCCAAGAAATTAGGACTATCCGCAATTTGGATGGTTTCAGGCGCTCCCTCAAAACACATTTGTTCACAGTGGCCTATCACATTCACTAATCAAAGTCATTCTATGTGTAAGTCTGTGTGTGTAGCCCATTCACTATCTCCATGCATCCCTCACTCCCTTAAAATGGCTGGACCATCATTGTAAAAACACCATTGTATATAAACACCTGTACTTTGTATCTCCCCCACCTCATTGTAGATTGTAAGCTTTCACCAGCAGGGGCGGCTGATTTAGCTTAAATTATTGTATTGTTAACGTTGTTACTTATGACTTTTGTTTTGAAACTGTTAAACTGTAAAGCACTGCGGAATATTATGGCGCTATATAAATAAAGAATATTATTATTATTATTATTATTATAGAGGCCCACTCAGTATTGGTGAAGTGTGAACGGCGCTAATTGCGAGTTGATTGCGCCTGATGCAGCTGATACTCCATTACTGTTGGCTGCTGCTCACACAACCGCTCCAACATATGTAACGAGGAATTCCACCTGGTGGGTACGTCACATATGATGCGATGTTCATGAAGGCGAAATCTGCATTGCAGAGCTGCAATCAGCGATCTGGCCATGCTGGAACGTCGCAAGTGAGCGCACTCTAGGCGGACCTTGTGCAGCAGTGCATCAAGATCCGGATAGTCCCTCAAAAAACTCTGCACGACCAAGTTGAGCACATATGACAGACATGCTATGTGAGTGAGGTTGCCAAGGCCCAGTGCTGCCACCAGATTTCGGCCATTGTCACACACTACCAAGCCTGCCTGTAGATTCGATCCAAAAACCACACGTCGCTCTCCTGCTTTATGGCATTACAGAGCTCCTGCGCTGTGTGGCTAAGATTCCCATGGAAATTAATTTCAGGACGGCCTTTTGACATTTGGACACGGCTGTGCTCATATCGGTAGCAACAGGTAAACGTTGACGGGTCCATGTGGAGGTAGACCGTGACGGCTCCTGCAGCGATGATTCTGAGGAACTGGAGTAGGAGGAGGAGTCAATGTGTACAGACTTGATTACTGCAATCCTTGGAGTTGGCAGAACACGTACAGCGACACTCGCAAGATCAGTACCCGGCTACACAACATTGACCCAATGGGCAGTGAGGGAAAGGTATTGTCCCTGGCCATGGGTGTTAGAAGCCTCTTGTTAGGTTTTGTTTCAGTTTGCTGGTCACATGACCTTTTTTCCCTATTTAGTCTGGCTCCGCCCTTCTGGCTTTGCTTGACTTCATTGTATTATCTACTGTTAAGCTAGCCGGGTGCTTAGGTGCCTTAATCAGTCAATTTTGCTTGATGTTAGGATCGCAAAGTATTTTTTTTTCTGTTTAATTATCCATGCTACAATTTATGTTAGGAGGTGTCCACCTTTTCTCCCAGTCCTTAGATCTTGTAGGGATTCCTCCCTCGCAACTATAGGTCTTCGTTCACACTAGATGAGGACTTTAGCAGGTCTGGTCGCAGGATCAGGTTCCCCGTTACATCGTAGGGATTCAGCTTAGTTGTATTGTAGGGACAGAATTCCCTTCTTTCCTTACTGGTTGTAGTAGCAGATCATAACAATGGGTACTGGTCCACGCATCGGTGGTCAGGTGGACCTTGCTACTGAGGGCGTTTAGTAGCGCATGTTTAATTTTTCCCTCAACATGCTTTTGCAGACCAGGGACGGCTTGCCTGCTGAAATGAAATCGGCTTGGCACATTGTATTGTGGGACTGACAATGATATTCAGTTACGGAAACTGTCTGTCTCCACCAGCCTGAATGACAGCATTTCAAGGGACAGGAGTTTTGCAATGCCAGCATTCAGAGCCTGTGCTCGTGCATGGTTTGCGGAGTATGGCCGTCTTTTATCCCATGCCTGTGCTACCGATGGCTGTTTTGTGGCCTGGGAGTGTGAGGATGACAGGGAACTTGCTGCTGTGTGTGGAATAACACTTTGTCTCTGGACAACAGTGGCCGAGGTTCTTCCATGGCGATCCTGTGAGGAAGCAGAACCAGCTGTGTGTGAGCTTGATGAAGAGGCTTCAACACAACCTGAAGATGTAGGTGCTGCTGTAGGTTGGCCTACATCTCCAGTGTGTCTTTGTAACTCAACTACGTGCTTTGTCCGCACATGTTTCCACATATTTGTGGTATTGAGGTGACTGACACTTTTAGCTATTTTTAATTTTTGATTACACAGCTTGCATTTGACATAGGAAATATCATGTGCAAGTGTGTGAAAAAAGGACCACGCAGTGCAAGTCCTGGGAGCGCACATTTTGACTTTTGGAAGACAACTGCTCCGAACAGGTGCCAAACTGGAGGCTACAGGCAACCGAGTCTGCAGCCTAACTCTCCCTCCTGTTTGTACCGTTGGGGCAATGTCTTCCTCTATCTTCCTTCTATCACTAACCACTTCTCTAGGCCTCTCCCAGCTTTCAACCAAAGTACTGGTTCTCAGCCACAAAGCTATCCACAGTGCAGCACCCCTCCTACATCTCCTCCCTCATTTCTATCTATCGGCCTAACCGACTGCTGCGCTCTGCAAATGACTTTCGACTAACCTCTGCACTAATATGTACCTCCCACTCCCGACTCCAAGACTTCTCCCGCGCTACGCCAATCCTCTGGAATGCTGTACCCCAAGAAATTAGTACTATCCACAATTTGCATGGTTTCAGACGCTCCCTCAAAACACATTTGTTCAGAGCGGCCTATCACATTCACTAATCAAAGTCATTCTATGTATTCTGTGTAAGTGTGTATGTGTGTGTGTGTCTCTAGCCCATTCACTATCTCCATCCCTCAGTCCCTTAAGATGGCTGGACCATCATTGTAAATGCACCATTGTATATAAACACTTATACTTTGTATCTCCCCCACCTCATTGTACATTGTAAACTGTCACGAGCAGGGGCGACTTATTTAGCTTAAATTATTGTATTGTTAACGTTGTTACTTATGACTTGTGTTCTTAAACTGCAAAACTGTAAAGCGATGCGTAATATGATGGCTCTACATAAATTAATATTATTATTATTAGGATTCCTCTGAGCTGCTCCCACCACCTTCCTGTTCCTCACGCCATGTTGGGTCTTGGACCTCATCATCTCCACTACCCTCTGCCAACACCTGCTGCTGTTGGGTGGTCCGGTCAGCACCATGCTCAACAGAAACTGGCACCTGAGTATCATCATCATCAGATGCGTTCTGCGGTGTGCTGACCATCGGCACTGTCTCACCCGCCTCTTCAGATTCAGAGAGACACAGCTGTTGCGCATCACTGCATACTCCCTCTTCTTCACATTACAGAATGCTGCTTGGCTGGGCCCCTGTTTGCAAGCCAATAGATTCTGAGAACAGAAGCAGACACTCAGCTGGCTCCTGTACAGAACTCTCTGACTGCCTGGGCAATTTGACAGGCGGTGAAGAGACAGATGGTTGCTCAACAGTGCTGTGGTCCTGAGAGGAGGTGGAAGCAATTGAAGTCGATGCATTGGCTGACATCCAACCAACAACGGCTTCAATTTGTTCTTCCCGCAGCAGGGGGGTACTCCGAGCTCCTACAAAAGTGCGCATGAAGGAACGCTCACGAGGAAAACTGGTGGATGCTGTGTCACTGGGGGCCGCAGCAGCCACAGAATCCCCACGTCCTCCCTGAAGAAACTCCACGGCCACGACCACGTGCCTTACTCCCTGCCTTCTTCATCTTGGTAGATTGATAAAGAGAGTCTGAAAAGTTATAAGGCCTAAGTGTGGTTATTCCGCAGAGACTGCAGTGAACACTGCACACAACTGTTCAGTAGGTGTGAAAGGCCCCTTTGTGTACTTCTATAGTGTTTGCAACAAATGTATTGTATACGGATGGAAGCGCGTCACACTAATAGATTTTATTTATTTGTAATAGAATGGATCAGCAACAATTAGAGAAAAATTTCAAGGATGTGCCAGTGACACACGCTCAGCAGACTACAACCAGCAGTGGTTGAAGAACTAACTGGAGCGTGATCTGCACTCCAAAAAGGAAAACCTCAGACTACAGTGAACACTGCACACAACTGTTCACTACCCAACGCGTCTCAGCAGGAAGGCAGTCTGTGCGTTAAAACAAAGGCGCAAGCATACATCCACGTACCCTGTTTATAAAGCTATATGAAAAAAATTATGTAGTAGTGACGCACACTTTATTGAGGTACAGTATTACATCGCCATTCACCATCTGTGGCTATGCAGTCTCATCTATATATACCTTATCTATCCGTTGTCATGCTTGCAAGTCGACAGTCAGGCATAAATAGCAATTTTCACTATGCACTATGCACTTTTTAAAGGTTATGTTTGTTAATAAAAATGATTATTGCCACATATTATGAGTATTACATGATGGAAATTGTATAATTTTGTATAAACTGTTTAGTGACATTATTCAGCAAATGTAACATTTTAGTAATGTCACAGATAACTTGTAATGCTGATGATGTTTTGAAGTCAGACATTCATTGTCTATACAATAAAAATGGTGTACATACTGTTACTTATCCATCATTAATGGATTCAGATATGTACTTGTATGCTTTTATGTACAACCGTATAGCAGATTCCTTAACTAATTTATTTTGTGGTTTGCATTGCTGTTCAACATGTTAATGTATGTGTTTATGTTTGTCAATTCTTTATTTATCTAGATATTAGTTTAAATGAAATCATCATCTTATGGTAGTAAAGGTTATCTTTCTCTTGTTTGAAGTATAGACATTTAAAATTGACAGGTAACAAGGAAATTACTTGATCTAGTATTTAAACATCCTCCTTGACCCTGGGCTCCAACACCGCCAGTTGTTGCCTGTAAGTGCTGTTAGCACAGTCAACACTTGCTCCTGTGTTACTGGGGTTCAGTAATGTCAGCTGTTCCCCTGCTGTGTGAACGGCAAAAAGTCCTGCTGCCTCCAACCGGTTCTCTTCTCATCCCTGGGCTCCAACACCGACAGTTGTTGCTCAGAAGTGTCATTGGCACGGGTACTCACTCCTGCCCAGACTGGTTACAGCACGCCATCTGTTTCCTGTCAGTGTAAACGTCACTTAGCCTCCAATAAGTTGTCCTGTCGTGTTGCGATCGGGTTACCCGACTCTATGGTGCCTGGAGTTTAGGTGCTTCATATGTGTGCTGCGGGATATGCAAATAAAGGCTGTTTCCGTTGTGACAATAGGAACAATCACCCACTGTAGTACTGTGGGATTCGGTAACTGCGGCCGGCTCGCGGCCTGTCAACTTAAATTTCCATGGGTACCTTCTGCTACCCGTCCGGGTTCCAGTACCGTCAGCTGGTTCTCTGCAGTGCCTTTGGCCTAGGTGCCTCCATCTCGGTATCCGAGTTCCAGCAACGTCTGCTGGTCCTTGGTAGTGCTTTGGAGCACAGGTACCTCCTGCTTAGTAACCGTGTCCCAGTAACATCAGCTGGTCCTCGGTTGTGCCATTGGCTCTTTTCCTTCTGCTGCCCCTCCGGGTTCCACCACAGTCAGCTGGTCCTCGTTACTTGCATTGGCTCTTGTACCTTCTGCTACCCGTCCGGGTTCCAGTACCGTCAACTGGTTCTCCGCAGTGCCTTTGGCCTAGGTGCCTCCATCTCGGTATCCGAGTTCCAGCAACGTCTGCTGGTCCTTGGTAGTGCTTTGGAGCACAGGTACCTCCTGCTTAGTAATCGTGTCCCAGTAACGTCAGCTGGTCCTCGGTTGTGCCATTGGCTCTTTTCCTTCTGCTGCCCCTCCGGGTTCCAGCACAGTCAGCTGGTCCTCGTTACTTGCATTGGCTCTTGTACCTTCTGCTACCCGTCCGGTTCCAGTACCGTCAACTGGTTCTCCGCAGTGCCTTTGGCCTAGGTGCCTCCATCTTGGTATCCGAGTTCCAGCAACGTCTGCTGGTCCTTGGTAGTGCTTTGGAGCACAGGTACCTCCTGCTTAGTAACCGTGTCCCAGTAACGTCAGCTGGTCCTCGGTTGTGCCATTGGCTCTTTTCCTTCTGCTGCCCCTCCGGGTTCCAGCACAGTCAGCTGGTCCTCGTTACTTGCATTGGCTCTTGTACCTTCTGCTACCCGTCCGGGTTCCAGTACCGTCAACTGGTTCTCCGCAGTGCCTTTGGCCTAGGTGCCTCCATCTCGGTATCGGAGTTCCAGCAACGTCTGCTGGTCCTTGGTAGTGCTTTGGAGCACAGGTACCTCCTGCTTAGTAACCGTGTCCCAGTAACATCAGCTGGTACAAGGTTGTGCTACAAATACAAGATACAGAACAAGAGACACAAGAACAATAAGCAGAAGATCTAAAAGCAGAAGAACATGAAGTATAAGACCAAAATGAAGAGCAAAATATATGCTCTAAATTATAAGCAGAAGAAGACTAATCAGTGTATGGGGGTGAGTCCGTTCCTCCTCGTGGTGCCCCTGGTAAATGCCTGATGATGCAGGCTAAACTGAACACGGATAAATACTGTTGTAATTTAAATCTTTTGTGGCAGCAAGAACGGAGCGATGAAAAAATCATACTTTTACAGATTACAAGTACAGGAATCTCTGTCACAAATAAGAATATGATGAAGAAGATGAAGGACTATAATATGAAGAAGAATAATAGTTTAAAAAGAACAATATGAGTAATGTTAACAAAAAGATGAAAAGCAAGAAGTTTTAGAAGAAGATAAAGAAGGTGAAGATGAAGAATAATTTGATGACAAAGATGATGCTGCTGAAGATTATGAAGGAGAAAGTGTGGCAAAAGTTAAAAAGGTGAAGAGCATGGAAGTTGTGAAACATACATATTTGCCAAAATAGAAAAAAGGTTAACAACATTGTCAATTTCTTCGTCAATCCGAACGTATTTCCTAAAAAAAAAATTAATGCTATTCCATTGGATTGGGTTAAACATCTATGCCTTTAATGTTTCCTCAACCTCCCCCAATACATTCTACATTACTCTTTGTTGTTTTCCTTCATGTACAATTAACCTACAAGGCAAGAATGGGGTTTTTTTAATTTCGATATTTTGTTCCCATAGACTTACATTGGACTTCCGGTATCGGTATCGGGTATCGCCGATATTTTTTGGGTATCGGCGATACCATTCCGATTCCGATACTTTTGGATATCGGAAAGTATCGCTCAACTCTAATCATGTATATCATTCTAGACTAACAACATATCATAAATGCTGAAAGTGACCAATGCAGGATCTATTAACCCACTAATTTATAAACAAAATGTATGACATAGCAGAGTGTGCTAAACAATATAGTCTCAAATGCATATCCATAACGTATATGTAGTAATGCTACAACATGGCCATTAAATACTTACAATAGTTTATCTATCCTGGCATTCAGCATGATCCGGGTGTTCCCGACAGCGCTGTACCGCCTGACCGGCTTCCTCAAATAGGGGCATATCAGAAGAAATAGTCTGCTGAAGAACTACTTCTATTAGCTAGATGGAGATCAATTTCTACTCTACAGTACATGTTATGGCTTTGCATTACATACTGAAATAATGAGCATGCACAAATGCATTTTTTTAGCAAGACTGAACCATATTGATTAGCTGATTATTAGTTCTGTTGCATTTTGAAAGGAAGATTTCAAATCGATGCAATACTGACAGCAAAAATATTTTTAATGTAGGGAATTATGCACTTGAGAAACATGTAATTGGTATGTTTAGATTTAGATTTAATGTCTTTGTCAATAAAATTAGTTCACCTTTTAAAACTTGTTATAGTGTACAGCAATATCATTGACTTATCCAAATATCCCTTGAAGAAGGCAACATTAGTAACAATATAATAGGCTATATTTTATGTTACATATTATTTAAATTATATT